>VZTR01010144.1:95382-140769 GCA_013400775.1 Chaetops frenatus | reverse complement strand
AGATACCCAGTTGCTCCCTTCCAGAGCAGATTCCAAGACAAATCCAGTCTGCATGCTGTGCTCCTGGTCAGGGAAGCGGGGCCCCGGAGTGAAACAATGAGTAATCCAAGCTGACGGGCTACTGACCTGCTGACCCTTAGATAAAGAGCTCATTATTGATGCTGTTAACACAGGGAAAAGAGTGATCCAAATCTTCTTAAGTATTTTCACTAGATGGACAGTTTGTCAGGAAGCAAGACATCTTGATTGACATCTCTTGGTGAGTGAAAAGGCTGCATTGGCCAAGTGTCACTTTTATTTTTGTCATGTGACACTTAAGGCATACTTTACCAATTTGTCATTGCTGTATTTTGCACAAATGCTCCATTAAGTATTTAGTAAAAGAAATACCATATTGCTGCTTATTCTTCTGTCAAATGGAATCTGAGAACTTCAGAGTTTACTTTTGATGAGGGCTTACTACAGCCTGATGTAGCTGTTTTGGAGCATGGGAAAAATAATGTCACGGAAAAACAGTGGAAGTGTTCCCTTGCAGTATTTCTTGTGTAAGAATTCTGAGTAGAGCCCTCCATAGCACTTTCTTTCTGAAAACTTAGTGACAGATTTTGGTAATGCAGAGATGGTTTTTGCTGATGTTGTAGGACTTCATCTACATACCTGACAAACGTGATGGAGGACTCTCAAGTCAGTTATCAAGCTTACAACTGCTCCTTCAGGAGGAGACTCCATTGCTTTGGAGAATTTCAGGCAAACAGCTCTGAGGGGGCTAGTGGCAATTCTTCTCAAACTCTAGGTTCTGGCAGCACTGAATACCAAACCAACATTGAACACCAAACAGCAAGTGATGTAGCTGAGGAAAGAGGAAAAGAAAGAGCGCAGAAGCGCAGTATTGGGTGCTTCAGACTACGAGAGTCAGACTGTTGCCAAGAGTGAAAAACTGTTAAAAAGCTTATATAATAGACATTTACAACTAATATTATCACTGGATTTCCCAAATGTAGGCTGTGTTCCTTTCAGGCAAGCACATTCAGTTTCTACCTTATTTTTGCCCTCAATGAATCATAAATACTGACTCAGAGAGACGGGAAGTGCTCGATAGCTCTTTCTCTTCTGCATTTGGAATAAAGCAGGCACACATTTCCGTCCCTTAGGATATGCCGCATAAAGGACATGTCTGTGACAAAGAAGGATAACAAATCTGCTGAAGAAGCCCAGATAACATAAATTCAAGAGAAAGTTGGTGAGGATCTTCTTGAGCACACTAATGGTTAAGCAACTTGAAGACTGTAGTGTTACAAAAGATGGAAGAATTATTGGTCAAATCCTCATATTTGAAAGGGGTTTGAAGACTTCAGCATCTATAGTCTGGTTAGCCTAACATTACCAGCAGGGAAAGCAAGGGATTTCATCTGAAGCAATGCACATCAGAATTTAATTTAAAAAACCCCAAACAACCACTCCCACCCAAAACCCCCCAATACTAAACCTTTGAAAGGACCACAGTATAAAAACTCAGAAGTTTTTTTTTCTAAAAACAAAATAAAATAAAACAAAAAGAGGTTCATTGATTGATAAAGACTGTGTTGACTATATCAAAGCATGGATTCAATTCCATATTATATCTTGACTAAAACTTGACACCCTAAGAATGAGGTGCTCTCTTATGATGTGATGTATTGCTACATCTCCACGTCTCCAGGAGACATCTCTTTGAATGGACCTGCTCTTGCTGCCTGGCCTTGAGGAAAGTACAGAGATAAATAAAAACACCTTTAACAATAACAAATGCCTTTCTATTCTATCCAAGAAAGGAGATGAAAAATTAAGATACAGCTATGCAAGTTATTGCAAAAGGCTGCTGCTCAGCTCAGCTCAGCTCAGCTCTGCTCAGCTTAAGTATCTTTCTACATTGACAACATTTGGCTTGCACTTACGTGCATTTGAATCTCTTACCTGTATTTATCTAACAAGCCTTTTGTTCATGTGTCAATAGAGCCAGAATCTTGCCTCAGGATTATCTTACTTTATTGCTGTAGCAGTTGGTACAGCAGATAAAGATTCTTATAGATTATAAATTCACGTAAACGAAGCAGCTCATTTAGGTCTCCAAAATGGAGTCCAGAATTCAGCTGTAGATTTTATGGATGCTTAAGAAACAGAGATGGTTTTGAATTTTGGGTGGTCATTCTGCAGGCACTGTCTTATTTTGGAAGTCTGAATGGAGGAAATGTGAGATTTCAGATGGGGACTGCTCAGCAATGTGCCCTCACAACTCACATTAAAAACAGTGGCTGAATTCTACATTCCTCAAACATCTGGAGAATCATTTAGCACATACCCTTTAAGGCCTCCTAAAATCCAGTGTAATGAGGGACAAGCTGGCATGGGCTGATA
Organism: Chaetops frenatus; assembly: GCA_013400775.1. Taxonomy (NCBI): domain Eukaryota; kingdom Metazoa; phylum Chordata; class Aves; order Passeriformes; family Picathartidae; genus Chaetops; species Chaetops frenatus. Next base: position 138,375 of record VZTR01010144.1, on the reverse strand, counting down.
CAGCCTTTAGATGTATTCCTGGAAGAACATGCCTCCATATAAAAAATATGTGAGGAGGATTTGACAGTGTATTCACAAAGGGAACAGCAGGTTCTGAAAATAAACTAGGCAATAAGCTTTCAGCTAAGAAATCTCCTGTGAGGTACTGTAAAAACAGCTACGGCACCAGGTAGTGCCATGTCCTCTGATCATACGAACTGTAGGACGTGAACAGAGAAAAAAACTAAATCAGATAAGCTGCCTGCTCCAGGCTGCTTCCCTCTCCTACAAAAATACGTGCTTCATCCCACTAATTTCCTGACATTGTCTGTCACAAAAGGCTTTTCTTTGTTAAGGACAGAAAGTACTACACGATAATGTGCTGCTCCCCACCTGATGATGCCTGTCCAACCTCCTTATTCTCATCAGCCAAAGAGCAGCTGCATCTGCCTGTGTCTGCAGTGTATCATTGTTGAAAGGATTTCAGATGGCCGTGTTGGCAAATGCTAGATTGCCTAAACCTAGCTGTAGGCATGAGGTAACCCTTGGTGTGAATTTGGAATATTCAAACATACACCTTAGCATTTGTGAAGCCATGATGGAAAAGTGTGCACGCTACAAAAATAAACACAATGATTAGATGAAAGTACTCTGCCTCTGTCTTAAATACAGGAAAATCAAACCTAAGGAATTCTGACTGATTCCACAAGTTAAGTCTCAGGAAGCAGACTAGAAATTTCTCTTTTATGTTAAACATATAAGCATGTTAGAACCCTACTAACTGCTCTAGGCCTATTATTTCCCTTTTCTTCCATGTTGTGTCATCAGTAAATTCCAGCATGAGGAGCTCGCTGTAACTTTGATTAATACCAAACTGACTATAATAGTTACAACTATATCTTCACACAGTTATAGCCATTTCATAATAGTAAAATAAAAAGCCAGTATGGCATGTTATGTGCTGCTTGTTCAATATGGCATAAACTTGCACAGCCCCCAGCAGAGCACTGAGCAGGGTTGTGTATTGCAGTGCACTCAGAGCCAGGCATCAGCTGAGACACTGAAAACAGTGGACACTTTTAAGCTGAGATAAAGTACAATCTTTAGGATGCTGCTTGTCACTCCTCAGTCACTGTAAATGTAACCAAACAGAAAGTACTATCAATCTTTCAACTGCTACAATAAGGAATGTGCTGGCATGTTGTGCTAAAATACCCTTGTGCTGGGCTCTTTTCAACACAGTGTGTTATTACTGGTAGCCTTGCAGCAAGGGACAGGTGGGAAAAGAAAATATTTACCACAGATTGCTCCAAAGAACTGCCTAATTGCTTTTAACAGCAGTGAATATGCTGTTCCCTGGTTTTCAAAGTGGCTGCTATGGACAGAGTTTCACAGGAGAAGGCACAAACCCTTACGTCACAGTCCTTGTACCAAAGACACAAGAAGAACTGGATATAGAAATGGGGTTTAAAAAACAACTTTTCTTTGCATTCATTAATCTGCTTATGTTGAGAGACATCCGTTTTCTTCTTATCTATAAGATTTCTTTAGTAGAACTTGATTTCCTGTGAGCATTAAACCAAATTAGTTTCATTATGGGAGCTCTTTGGGATAACAGAAATAATTTCAAAACAAAACAGACACAAGCAAATGAGAAAAGAGCAACCTGAATACTTCAGGTCGATTCCTTTCTGTATTGTTCCAGTTATACACTCGATCACAAATCTGTGTGAATGGCAACTGAAAGCTGAGGATGTCTCTTTAACTTTCTCATATTGGTTATTTCCAGAATCTTTATGTTAAAAGAGAAAGGGAGACATATTACTTTGTGTTACCCTGCCAAAATTTATCTTTCATTATAGAAATTACTCTCTCATTAATTATTAGGGAAATATCACTTCTACGGTGAGGTTATTAGAAACAGTAATTGGAGTATGCTTCATCTCATAAATTTAGTACATTGTAAATTAGAAGTCATATATATTAACATTTAAAAGAATCTTCCTACTTAGTAATAACACAAGAGGTGCAGGACTGGTTCAGTGAACTGATGGAGAAGTGGGAAGAGTTGATACTTGAAGCAAAGGCCACTTATCCCCGTCAGCCAATAATCCCCAGGAAGAACACTGTGCCAAGATTCGAAAGGATATAAGAAAGGTTTTGCTTTTGGGTGAGTGAATCTTGCATCTTGAACACATTGAAGAACAGATTCATGCTGTCACATAAAGGTGCTGTCAGTTTTCCATGCTTTTACATTTGTGTGCTATTGGATAGAGCTGGCTGAATACTAGCTGATGTTTAAGTCACCTACATTCTAAATTCAAAGATTTCCACCATTTTGGAAAGCAGAATATATATTTGCTTATAGCTTACAAAGCACTGGAATAAGAATCTGTAGAAAATGAAATAGAGAGTAAATAACCATAGGGTGAAAACAGAGAAATTCAGTTTCAATTAATACAGTTGTTTCAATTAATACAGTTATGTCAGAGCTCTGTGGAAATCAGTGGCAGTTTTTAGAACAGTATCATATGAATAGGGATTTATAGTAACTATCATAATCCCCTGATGACTTTGGTCTCAAAAAGATCCTAGCAAATGCAGAAAAGGTCTGTGCTAGGATAATGTGAAGGTTAAGGCTATGAGGAGGACTAGGCACAAATTAAAAGAGAAAGGTAAAACTGAGAGAGGCAATGTCCTGAGTGTATGAAACAACAAAACATGAAAAACAAGCATCTGAACATGGTTTGGCCTATAGAATATGACAAATACAAGAAATATCCAGACTGAAATGCAACAAACATAAAATAGTAAAAGTACTGCATTTTTCTACCATTTACAAGTAACCTGTGTGGATTGTTGTCACAGGACTCCACTGAAGGAAAATAGCCTGGTAAATTCCTGTAAAGAGGAGCACCTACAGCTCAGCCTGAGATGACCATGGAATAAAAACTATGAATCTTTGTGTGTTGCAGTATCAAGCCAGGGCCAGCTGGGTCTCAGAGAAAAGTTCTTCTGTGGCCCAATAGAGAAGGGAGCAGAAGTACTATGGTTGAAGGGCAGATATTACAACAGAACTGCTGCTTTGTAATGGCATCAGAGATTTTGTCACTGGTTTTACGCATCTGGAGGATAGAATTTGATATTTACTGACAAATGTAGTATTAAAATGCCAGTATGCCTGTTATGTCTTTTTAGTGCAAGTGATTCATGTTCCTCTAAATCTCTAAAACTATGAGAATATATTTAGCTTTTTATTGCTCTCAGGAAGTGAAACAACTGAATAGGGCTGAGGAATTTGCATTGAAACCAAGTTAGCTACGTATCATAAATTACATTGAGTTTTTATCTTCTAATCCAAAAGCAAAAACTATTTTAAAACAGGTTGTTCGTTAGTGGTTAAAAACAAGATGAAGTCTCGGTTATTCTAAATTATATTCTCAGCTCTGAATCAGAATCCTTGTATTAATTCAGACAAGTTATTTAACATCTATGACTTAAACTTCCTCATACCTGAAAAATGGATCTGCCAAATGAAGATGCTGCTGAATCATTAAGTGCATTCTGTGTTCCAGACATGAAAAACTTTATGAAGATGCAAAGTGTTATTACTGAGCTTTGTTTTGAAGCTGACAAATGAGTCAGATTCCTCTAGCTGTCACCTCACATCAAATAAATGTAATTATATAGTAACATGAGAGCTAGAGACATTTATCTGAGTGAAATTCTGGAGCCGCTGTCTGGTATCCCAGATACAGCTTGGCATACTCACCCAGGGGTATAGTGGGTATTATGGTAGACTGTTCCCTTAAGATCTATGTTTGGAGTTTATTCTGCCCATCTCTCTCTTAATCTCTCCCTCAGGTCATCTCCAAACAGTTCCAAGGTCACTGGGTTAGTCACAGATTTCACGTTGAAAAAGCACCAGAAGGAGGTATTGCCCCTGCACTGCATGAAGCAGTGCCATGGCTGCCTGGTGAACTCAGGCCAGGAGTTGCATTCCTGTGCTATCTTCCCTTTCCTATCAATAGCCAGTGCAGTTCCTTAATAGTGAGGGATATTATGTGCCTGCTGCTGATTCTACTAGTGTACATCACACAAAGGTATTTTGCAACTTGTCTGCTCCCAATTACAATAAAGGGAATTGAAACAATAATCCTCTTGGATTTGGCAGATTTGATTAGACCTTGCTGCCATGCCTTTAGAATCCATGCTGGCTCTTTTTCTCCTTATAGAGAAATCTTTGCCTGCATCCTCACAGATGCTGGATGATGCTGGAGGGGGCATTTGGGCAACCAGGTGGAGACACACAAGGTTTGGTATTACAGCTGGGGGCCAATTTACTTCTATCTGTCCAAGCTTGCTTCAGGCAAAAGGATGGGATGAAGGTTGTATGCAAGAGATAATCAGAACAAATGCTTCCAGCAATAGCACCATGAGGAACAGATTGTGTAGCAAGTACAAACACAGGGACACTTTAGGCAATGTTCATGGTGACTAGATGCCTGCAAGTGAAGGCATCTAGTCTGTTCACTGTTTTGTTCTCTATGAGCAATGCCACCTCCTGGTGCCCTGGATCAGGCCTATGAGAAAGATCTTTCCTACAACAGAGGAAAGAAATAATAAAAATGCACTGAAATCCACACAGGTACATGAGCTGCTTCCTGTTTGTGTGAATGTCATGATCCAAGGAGTACTGTTTCATTATTTCTATGCTTCTCTTTTCACGTCTGCAAAAATAAACCAATTGCCCCTCTTGAGCATCAGTGAAATTACTGAGAATTGAAGACGGCCTATTCCAGTTTGTGAAAGAAATGTCAGACATAAGCACAAATTCTAAAATTTTGGTTCTGGTATCTTGTGCAAGCTCCAGGGTTGAAGACCATGAAATTGCATCTCACAAAAGACAGTTTTAATGTAGGAACGAGGGCACAACATCTTTGTTCAACATGGTTCAACCTCAGCCTGAACAGTGCTGCCACTGGGGGAAAATAGCTCAGATTCCCATTAAACATTTGCTCAAATGCTGAGAAAGCTGGAAATGCTGTTGGTGATATGAAGTGGAGAGCAGAATAGATTCCCTCATCTATTTCCCACAGCTGATAAACAGTAATGCCCTTCAGTCTCTCCCCAGCTGGCCCAGCTTCAGATGAGTAGCAGAATAATGAAAGCCTCCATATCCTATTAGCAGTTGTGGCTCGTTGGAGAAATGCCTGCTCTGAGCTGAGATGGATGGCTTCCTCTGTAATGAAAACAGAGTGAGGAGCAAGAGTGCATGAGGAAGACCTGCTTCTATCTCATCTCTGTGCAGGAGGAACCACAGTTGCAGGGGGGTGGTTTTGGTAAGTATCTGGTACCTTTGTTTCATGTAACAAAGGAAAGACAAATGGTAAGACATTCATAATTCTAACACCAGTTTTGACATAATAGGACAAAATGGTGCCTGAGGATTCCTGTGTATCAAGCAGATGGGCCATCCATTATTTTCCTTCAGGTCAGGGGTCATCCTAAAACGAGAGCCAGCAATCATTTTGCAGGGTACAACAAAACCATTTTTTTTCCCTGCTTAATCCCAGAAAGCACTACTGTCCTCTACTTTTGTCCACATACATTATCATTTTTGTCTATTATCTGCATCCCCAGAGACCTAATAGTCTTTTCTTCAGTGTGGCTTGATCTGGAGCAGCTGTGAGCTTTGCTGCAGGCAGTGTCTGACAACTGCTTGCCTCTTGGTCAGTGTCGGTTCCCTGGGGGAGGGCAGGCATTCATTTCATTATTAAAGCATGGAAAAAAATCCTATATTCATTTAGATCCAGAATAAATACGTAATATTTGGAACAAAGGGCCCATGTTCCAGTCCAGCTGGCAGTGCTTTTACCATTGCCATTCTTCAAGGCCAGCTCCTGCTTAAAGCATGCATTAAGGTCATTTATTTAAAAATGATGGAATGTGCCGCAAAAGCCCTTTTTTTCCTCTGTCAGTCTAAATTTCACCTTCCAACATCTCTCATTGATCCTCAAGCACTAAGAGCTTGTGTGACACAGCACTTTTGTGAAAATAAAGATTGTTCAATTACACTACTTTGGAGAAGAAAGCAATAGCTAAGAACAAGCCTGGTGGTGTTTTGTTGGGTTTTTTTTTTTATTTTTCAAAGCCAGGTCTGAGTCTTATTTTGTCATATATGTTCTCATTCAGGTGTTAGGTGAGTGCAAATGTTGTCTATAAAGGACCTCCTCCATTACTAGGGTAAAAATGGATGCTAATAAAAGAGTGTATTGTCAGCTTGCTACAGGACACCCTAGTACTTCACATGATTAGCCAAGGTAAGACAGTGAGCTTCAAAACTGTTCATGTGCTTTTGCTGCAGTTGTCCAGCACATCTGTTTATGTTCCCTTCAATTTGAGACATGGAAGAAATGGGCTCTGAGCCAGCTAGCTCCTCTTGATTTCAATAAATTAATCCTGAAAATGTGCAGAATTGTAGAGGATTAGGATGAAATCTTGACCCTGTTGATATTAATGGACATAGTAATTTACATCAACAGGACAAGAAGGATCTCCTGGTAAAACACAACTAATATTTCAGCCAGATTGCCTTCTTAGGAGCCTCCAAGGTGAGTGAGCAGGCAAAGGCTCCATCCTCCAAAGTCTATGCAGAAAGGGAACCAAAATTGAAGTGAAAGGCACTTTAAAGGTAAAATCAAACATCTGTGTATTATTTGATACTAACTTTCAAAAATTTAGGCTGAGATTTGTCTGAAGCAATGGTAGCAACTAAAAGCTAAGCATGAATTCTGAATTACCACGTTCAGAGGGTGATATATCCATCCACCCATCCTTTCTTTAGATGGTGGGATTATCATTACTGTAATTTATGTTGAAACTAAACCATATCTGAGACTTTTTTTTAATTGTTTAATGTTAGACTGACTTTGAATTCGGCTTCTTCAGCTTTTTACAGCTTTTCACACCTTGTGAAATAAGTTAATCCTGTTATAGAAAGGTAGGAAGTTATTTTTTACAGTGCTGTTTTTTTATATAATCTTTTTGGTAACTGAAGCAAGGAAAAAATCCAGTGAAAATATTTACTGATATCTTCCTTAAAATTTACATTTGTGCAGGTATCATGGACATTTTGTGTAACAAGTATTTTTCCTCTGCTTTCAGACATGTAGGACAACATTGTCATAAATAGAACCAATAGCAAAATTTTTACTCCACAAAGGCAATTTCCAAACCCTTCTGAGGACATTTTGTAGACAGACACTTCAAGCTGTAAGGTGGTGATAACTATATGGAGCGATTGCCATCTCTTCATCATTTACATTTGTTTTCCCTCAATGCACATACTTCATTCTAATTGCCGTTAATAGGAACTGGTTGAGCAGTCCGAGGAAATCTGAATTAGTTGCTGTTCATTCAGCAGAGATGAAGATGTTTGTGACTAAATAAAACCCTGCCATTCTCCATGCCTAGCACACAGCACTAATTGGGCGGCCACATTGACAATACTGAAAGGGCATGGAGTAGGGGGAGCAATTTTGTCTTTCTTTGTACAGTCCACATGAAGGTCAAGAAGACTTGCAGCTGCTTTACTCAGGGAAACATAAGAGTGGCTTCCTTCTTGCTTCTGTCTTTCCTTTCCCTTTAATCTTATACTTTCAGCAGCAAAACGTGGAAAACATACCCAAACCAAGCAAACCAGGAAAGGAAAGTTGGAAAGAAGTCTTTCAACTGCCTTAGGGTCTATGCATTATGATGCCCTGGGGGAAATAAAGCTCATCCCAAAGAGCCCTGAAGACAGGTGGTGTTATGCACGGGTTCTTGTTCCTGGCAGCTCGGAGTTCAGACACATACATAGCTGCAGTCACAGCCAGAGCGTGTCCTGGCAGAGCTGTACTGGCTGCTGGGGTGGGCTGCTGAAGCAATAGGCTGAAACTGGGATCCCATTCTAAGTCAGCCATGTGCTTATGTCCTAATTTAAAATTATATAAACCTCTTTTGGATATTTGTTTTAATCTCATCCTAGCTTTTTAAAATTTTATTTTCTCATTTTATTTTTAATGTCCCCTATATCAGCCTGGGCTTTGTTCATCTGCTCCATGCCAAACCTCCTGAAGACCCTCTGCCTCACTGCCAGCTCAGAGGACTGTCCTGAAGGCTGCACCTGACACCAAGCCCCTTACAAGGTACAATGCCCTGGCAGAGATGACTGCTGCAGACTTTCCTTGATCCTGTCTGGAAGCACCCACTTAAATTGGCCAGGGACATACAGGTTTGTGTATACCAGGAAATGAAAAAGAGTCACGGCACAGGCTCAAGTTGTTTCCATGACAACTTGTACTGTTTAATTGCATTTTCCCTGCCACATGTGGTTTTGGCCCATGAGAGCTGTGATCTCCATACAGTGCTGAAATGCTTCACAAGGTGAAACACACCACGGGATAGTCCATATTTATATACAGATAAAGATTGCCTGCAGTTTTCCTGTTTTACTCTTTAGATGGAAGAAGCCACATAATAATGACCTGTGCACTTACTTTCAGGGTCAGAAAAAGTCTCCTGCAACTGTTCGGCTTAGTATAGACCTTATATGGGGAAGAGAATGGGAAATCCAGGGGAAAAAAATCATAAAATTATTTGGGTTGGAAGGGACCTCAAAGATCAACTACTTCCAACCCTGCTGCAATAAGCAGAAATGCCAGCCACTAGACCAGGTTTATTAAAGCCTCATCCTACCTGACCATGTTACTACTCTCTAGTCAACTATATATTTCACAAGGGTGGCTGAAGAGATAGTGTCCTGATCCTGGCCAGGACAGGGTTAATTTTTGCAGTAGTCAGGAGGGAGCATGGCTAGGTTCTGGAGGTTATTCTACACCACCTCACATCATTTTCCAGGGGCAGGGGAAGGGCCCTCTTCTAGGTCAGGGTAGGGAGGCAGAGGGAGTGGTTGAGTATTGTTGAGGGTGGGAACTCACATCCAAATAATTTAGTTTTTTGTACCCTCTGTCATTCTTACTATTACTGTTCATTTTCCTATCTCACTGCTGTTTCCAGTAAATTGTTCCAATCTTAACCAAAGATCTTTACCTTTTGTGCCTCCATTTCTCCTCTTCATCCCACTGAAGGGGGAGGGGATTGGGAAGGAAGGAGTGATAGAGTAGCACGTGGTTAGTGGGAACATTAAACTGGGGAGTACCACTCTGAAACTACAACAGTTATTTAGTCTTTCTTCTTTCCATCTGCCTTCTAGCAGCCCAAAGTCACCTGCAGTTTACTCATATCCAACAATCTTTGCATCATCTGCACTTCTGTGCTGGCTCTAGGAGTTCAGTAGGACCCAGGTTGTGGCCAGGTCTAGGCTGTCTTTATTTGTTTCTGGAAGATTTAAAACATGGTATTTTGCCTGGGGCAACATTAGCAAAGGGATTTGTTTTAATATTTTATCCGAAACAAAATAAACCAAAGCATCACTTTGAAATGTAGAATTTATCACAAGAAAGTCTAAATCAGCTGCTCGATTTCTTAGAGACCCTTTTTTATTAGAGGTTTTTGTTTTGTTTTCTTTTGTTTTCAAAAACCAGAATATTGGATTTTTCAGTTGCATACATACATTGCATGCAAATGTTCAAACAAAAGTATTTATTGCAATATGAAAATATGGATCTCTGGGCTGCACAGTGAACAGATACAAGATTATAATGTGATATGTTCACATTTACTCTAACGATGCATAGGCACATTATGTGCATTCCTATAATCAGGTAACTGGATCTTTTTGCCTAAATTTGGCTGGAATCTTATAGTTCTTATTTTGTTTCCCTTCAGAGTAATTAAACTGCATGATTTAGGCTATGGCACCTGGAAAAGAAGCAAATACAGAGTGTGCCTGCAATTCAAATTTTGACATCCACGTATACACCTTGGAGCTGGCATCTGCTACAAGAAACACTGTGGAGAAAAGGGCAAAAGTAGGTGTTGAAATGTCATTATTCTGCAACTGTTTTTGTAGTACCTGACCAAATTCTTCAAGTAGCTGGTGACCTTATGGAAAAATACTGTAATTCAGAGAAAGAACTACATGCTATGTTTGGTCAACACAGCTTACCTTTAGTGAAAAAAACAAACCACTTCCAAGGCCCAGGTGACTATGGACATCAGGGTCCTACCTATTGAGAGTCCTACCTCTCAATCAGAACAAAATGCATAGGAGATTCTTACCCTCTCTTCTGCCCTGGTTTTTCATGTGAATAAGTGCCCAGCAAAATGGTCTAGAAGGAATTGGAGGTACAAACTCCATCCAGGACTGTGGTCACTTTGAAAAGGCCAGAATGAGCATGCTGTCCCAGCACTTCAACTAGATGAAAACTTTCATCTAGAAATTCAGGATCCCTATTACTGCATGAGTTTAGGGGTTTTTTCCTGTTCTAGCACATTTTTAAGTAGACATGGTCACATATAACATCATGCCTATGGTGACATATTACTTAAGGTCAGATATATTAGACAGGACCTGCAATTACTGAGTAACACTTGAGAGAAGTAGGATCTAAGGGTGAGCCAAAGAGAGATCCAATTAGCACATAGGCCTCACCTGTTTTCTGACTTCATGCTCTGCCTTTTGTCACAACGATGAGAAATTTCTGCTTGTTCTGCTGCCACTAGCTGCCAATCCCCTGAGCTGCTAAAGGCCAACCCACCTGCTCCATGTTGTAAAAAACACCACTAGGAAAATGATGTTTTCATGCTACAGAAACCAGCAAACCATAAGTAAAGCAAGGCACAGCTGCTGCCTTGAGAAGCCCCAGCCTGAGCTCCAGGCTGAGCACTCATCTTAGCCACAGGCTGCAGAGCAAAGCAGGAGCAACAAAAGTGAATTGCTCAAGGGAGTGCAAAAGTTCGAACATGAGGCAAATGAAGCATGAACAACGAAGCAGTGAACCAAACAATTATTCACCACTACAAGAAAATCCATTAAAGAAAAACAAAGCCATCTACAATAGTGCAGCTGAGGGAGGAAGAGATGAAAGCATGGAAAACAATCCCCCCTGAAAAGCTATCTTGAAATTCTTGGAGTAAGGAAGAAAAGTAGGAGATGAACAGAGGGGGGGGGGCAAAGGAATGGGGGAAGGTAAAATATCAAAATGCAAATTAGTAAGCTTCATTAGAGAACTCACTCCAAAACATGGAAGGAAAAGACTAAACAAGAGCTACTGCCTCTCTGGGCATGGTGCCACCTCATCACATGCAAAGAGAGGATCTGAGGTGACTGAGGCAGAATAAAAAGTTATCATGGAAATGGCAAAGAGAATGGTGAAAAAAAGGGGTTTTACCCCATAATCATATTCAAGATATTGTACATTCATCACCACTATGTAGTTCTGCAATGGTTTCATTAGCAATAAATGTAATTGAGGTCATTTTACTGTGGTACTCTGTTACTAAGTAAAATTTTGAACGTACTAATTTCGTCAAGTGCCTTTTTCTTCAAAGAAGCTGCTGCTTAGTGCATGGTAGCAGCAGAAGCACTGAAAATAGTTAGGGGCACATCCCCTTTTTAAGAACTGCCTCCTGTTGAGCTGCATTGACAGATAAAGCCTTACAGATTTTTTCCCCCATGATACTCGTGGATGAAAAGGTGCTTGGGGCAACCCATTCACCATTCCACATACCATCAATCAGGGTACAAAACTCAGGGAAGTGTACATAGTGATACCAAAAACATGTATGTAACACATATAGGCTACTGTATTGGAACCTGGATAGTTATCCCTAATGAAGAACAGTGCTGGAAGGGTGACAGCAGAGATTCCCTCTGCTTGCAGCATTTTTTATCTAAAAAGTGAAAAGGCAGGCTTTAAGTGTAAGATGGGAGATTTAGAAGTGAAAAGTGTGGTTTGGATTCATTTTCCTGTAGAAAAATTCCATTTTCCAAATTTTGGGAAAGACTAAATTGCAGAAGTAGCACCTGGCTAGGCTGTTTGCAAGGGTTATATACTAAAAGTTGCTATGAATATTAGCCCAAGATTAACACACGTGAAGGCACAGTCTATATCTGGAGTCAGCTACCAATTAAAAAATAATTTAAAATTTGATTTGAACATAAGACTTCAATATCTTCCTACAAACAGAGGCAACATAACTTATCTAAAATGTTAAAAACTACCTAAAGGAAGTAGATTAGAGAGATCTGAAATGCATGAAGCACTCAGACATTTTACATCTTTTTAAGAATAAAGATTTTAACTTTTGCCATTATGAATTCAATTCTACTCAGACTCATTCTGCTTTAATTCTCTTTAGATGCCACTCATGCTATTTCTATTCAGGATGCTTCTTCTGCAAGCCTTATCGGCCTGTTTCCCTGATACACTGCCAGTGTCCATCTTTCTTATGTTAAGAAACATGATCAGTGTTGCTGGCCACAGGCAAATTCTGTAACTTATCTATGCAGAACATTTTTTTAGGTTTCATTGTCATATTTGGCTCCAGATTCCTAACACAGATACTGAAGTGTCCCCAGAGCAGAACATAGCACAAAAACTGCCATGGTGGATGAGACACATGGCCCATCTAGCACAGCATCCTATTTAAAACAGAGAAAAGCCTGTCTGCTTCCAAGGAAGTGTCTGTGCGGACTATGTCTGCAGAGGAGCCTTTGATTAACTGAATGCATCCTCATTCAAACATGTCTTAACCTGGATGCAAGAGACTTCACTCCCTCATTCTTTTTTTTATGTTAGTTCAAATATTTCTTAGAATTATAAAGCCATGAAAACACTGAGGAAAAAAAAAATCAAGGCTGATTCAAGAGGCTATGAGCATGTGTTATTTGCCAGCATACTCTGTAGGTGACCCCACTGGGCTCTGATCATTCAGCAGCCCTGTGAAGAATAAGTCTGCTCTGTCTTCTCTCTAATTGCACTAGAATTTGGAAAAAAAGCAGACTACCAGCGTCAGGAACATGAGGGTTTAGAATTGTTACTGATGAAACCGTTTTTCCCCTAGAATGTAGAAAGTGGAAAACTTCATCAAGGTTGAAAATAGCAGGTAATACCAGACAGGTTTCAGCCTCTTCAGCCCAGACTGAGCAAAGCTGCTGTGTTCAAGTTGTTGCTGGTGGTCTCCTAACAGGGATGTTCCATGCTGCAATTAAGTCAGATTCTGCCCTAAAACCCAGACTGTTAATGTACATATATGCTGCTTTCTTTTGCTAATTCTTTTCAATACTGTTTATTTTATAAGGGAAAAGGAGTATATTCACCTTGCTTTGCTTCCAAACTACTTGAGGACACAGGTCATGAAGAGCAATGGAAAACTGCTTTACAATGGCATGCTCTTCTTTTTCTTTTTCTCTGTATGAGAAAAATGGTGTTGACACTTTGGTAATTATATCTGGCTATGAAGATTTAGCTATGTCCTACAGCTAATAGCAATTTTTAGAATTTAGCTCACTAGGGAAACATGAATAGCTACATATAGTTGAAGTTTTGATTACTCTTACATTTGCATACAGGTCTGCTGTCTTTATTGTATCTGTAGATGCTCTTACCTGATGACACTTCCTATCACCTCCAACAAATACAGATATTCCCAGTAGATACAATCCTTACTCAACACATTTAGATTCTAAAATTAATGTATGTGTATGATATTGATCATGGACTATTGTTTAGTTTTCCTGCTGCTTCAAGAAGACACAAGTCAAACTACTTGCTATTTTTAAGTTAAAAATCAATTCACTTGACAAAAGTCCAGCATATCTGCATTATTATCGATTTCTTTCAAGACACAGCCCCATTGACTATTTAGGAAAAAGGTTCAATATTTATTTTATAGGTTGATTTTTATTGAATTGGTTGAATAAAGTTAAATTCTCTCATATGTTCTGAGACATAGTATATTAAGAGTATCACCTTAGTCTCTAAATGTGAAAGGAGTTGAACATTATGTATAACATAAAAGGAGCCCATGAGATTAATCATTAGTGTAAAGCCCTTTGAAACATTTATAGTTTTGAATACAGCTGTGGCAATTGTTTTTAGAAATTATAATGTAAGGAAACCCACCGCATTTTAGTGAATTGCAAGGCTATACAGAATTCCAAGAGCTGAAAGTCTGGGCCCATAAAAACAACACCTGCTAGAAGAGGAAATCCAAAACCTATAGCAGAAGGAACCCAAATTGTGAGCAGGTCAAGGTTAGTACAACAGAGCTTGCTCTGCCCTTTCCTGACAAGGCCAGGTGAGAGGCATTTTGATGGAGAAAACAAGTAGCCAGCTCAGCAGGCTGCTGAAGGCTCTGCCTGCACTTGGCTGCACAGGTGTGTCCTCATGTGTGACTAGAGAGCACCACGATTTGCTTGGCTTTTGGCTAAATATTTGCTTGATCAAGGATGCAAGGGGACCTGTATGTCCTTATTACCATCTCCTAAATCCAGGGCTGGGCACAGAAGTACCCATGCTGATGCCTGCAGTGTCGCATCAGCATTTGCAGCAAATGAAGTGTGAAAAGAGGAGATTGTGGAAAGGACAGAGAGGTGTTTTGTGGACCAACAAAGCACAAGTGTCACTGACCTGGGATAAGGTTCAGACCTGTGCTAGGGATCAAAGAAGAAAGAGCACAGGGAACTTGGTGCTTTCCCATATAATATTGATCTATTTTCTCCTGTTTCTTGCAAAGAATTATTCCCTTAGTTTCAAGACCCTCATATTCAGGCCAATACAGGCACAGAGGAAGTCCAGAAAGGAAAAAACAGACAGTTCTCCCCTACGCCACTCATATAATCTTGACTGTGCAACTTCCAAGTCATCCTGCTCTCATTGAAAAAGGAGATTCAACATAGATCCCCACAGACTGCTATCTCTTAAGAAGGAAATTGCCTCTTTGTCTCCTCCTCCCAAGACAGGTACCTCTTTCATTTCAGTTCAGCAGGTGATGCCTGCAGAGCTCTCCCTTGGAGTATTGCTATAGCACAGCAAAACTTTATCCCTTCACACAGCTCCTGCCTTACCCTGTTCTGTCAAAGGACCACAAAGATAAGGGGAAAGAACATATTCTCAGTGCCATTCAGAACCTGTGAGTGTGTACCTAAGGGTCACTGTATTTTCTTAAATTGGCTAAAAACTTTCAAATCTGTGAAAGGGATTTCTCTTTCCTTTTCTTTCCCTGTCTTTTTCAGATAAGTGCTGTCTTCTTCTGTCTTTCCAGTGGTCTGGAAGAAAGATCCTTTTCTGTGTTTACAATAAGAATTTTCATATGGATTCCTTTTGGATACGCTAAATGTACAAAGTCTCAGCACATAAAACCCCATCCTGTTATCAAATGCATATTCTAGAGAGTTCACATATTCTAGATAGTTGAAAGAGACTTGGGTTTTTCTTCAGAGTTGGGAGAAAACTGCTTATGTAAAAGGGTTAACTAAGGTGTAAAATTAAAAAAAAAAAAAGAAAGAAACAAACTAAAGTGCATTTGAACAACAAAAATTCATAGAATCATTTAGGTTAGGAAAAACCTCTAAGATCCTTGAGTTCAACTGTTAGCAGTTAACACATCTCTAAAAAAGCTACCTTTTTGTTGAGGCACTAAGCACTAAGTAACCCTCAGAAACTTCATTCAAGATAAATTGTCACTGGAAGGCAAATCAGAAGTATTAAAATCAGGAGCTAAAAGTGTCCAACTAATTCCTTAACAAAATAAAAATCAACAGCTTAAATTACAAAAAAAGGAGAAAGATGAGGTTGTGACACTAGTAATACCATGAAAATTGATTAAAAAGTCCTAACATTTGGAAATACCAGTGAATGCATACAAACACAGCCCCCTCAAAACCTTCTGAGTCTATGAAAGATGATAGAAACATTAGGTCTGATGTCCCACTTCCTGGAGCCATAGGTGAATCTGTAAAGGCAAACTTCCTTCTGTCACCTCCTTGAGAAAAGTGATGAGTATAAGGAAGTGTAGGTGGTTCATGTTGTCCGTCCTCTTTTCAGTAAATTAAGCATGTTCAGGTCTGGCTTGTTTTTGTTGTTTTCATGTTATGCTGAAGCTGATGGTATCTGTTGTTCCTGAAGAGGTATTTAACATTTTGTAAACAACAGCCTGGTTGAAAAACCTGAGTTCATCCCCATATTGGGGACTGACTGGTGGCAGGGACTACCTGTCAGCTGTGGTCAGAGGCAAACAGGCCAGGCCATCCCTTCTGCAGCAGGTGCTATGGTCTGTCACCCTGAGTCTGACCTCACACTTGTCTTTCTTAGAGGAACATGGAGCTGAAAGTTATCTCCATCTGGGTTTGTCATTTGAAGCAAAGCCAAAACTGAGGCAGCAGAATCTAATCTTTCAAACATGACCTTATTCCACTCCTGTAGTTCAAAGAGTTTAAAATTAAAGCTCTCCATTTAGATCACCTTTACTCCAAAGTAATTTTCATTCTTCTCTGGAGTCCAGTGCCCTTAATAATTCAGTCTAGCTAGCCACCCCACAAAAAACAGTCATATCTTTAATCCCTTTTACTGCCTCTCTTAGCAAAAACCTGTTACTAAAAAAAATCCCCATAGGTTCTCTATCCTGGATTTTCAGAGGTATTTCAATATCTAGCTAGCCAGCATTTCAGTGCCATTCTGGTATTTATTTTTAAAGTCTCTAATATTGCTTCAATTGAGCCTTGTGTTGTTTCCTATATGGATATGTTGCTTTGCAAAAGATGAAAATATTACCCGTAACAGCTCTAGACCCATAGATCCTGTAACTTGTAAATCTCTAGACCCATAGACCCATTAATCTAATCTATATAGTTTTCTAATTTTTATCCTAAATATCCTGAAAGGTTGTGTTTTTTCCCTGAATGTACCTATCCTGAATAAAATCTAAAAAACCTTAAATAATCCATTAGTCTTTGCTGCTTGCTAACTCCTGAGAGCTGCCAGAGCACCACACCTAGGGCCTTCACACTGAGCTGCAAAACAGAGATAGCAAACACAGTTCTCAATCCTAATATTCATTGGAATTATTTCAAAATCAACCTACGTTATTTTAACCAACCTCCAACAAGCTTTGAAGGGAAGGTGGGACAGAGAGAGGGCATTTGCCAGTTTTATCCCACGTGTCTAGCCACTCACTACAGCCTGAGCTCAGTGCCTGAGTCCTGTGGGGTTGTAACATCAGGGGCCACCAAGGATGCCATTGTGTCTGGATCTCTGCATGCACAGCCATCCCCTATCCTTAATCCTGGAGGATCTGGTGGGGCTGGAAGCATGGCAGCTGTGTATTTAACCCCTTGTGTCTTCTGCTGGCTTGACAGGAGAAGGGTGGGGTGGGTAAGGATGCCTTTTGTCCACCCATGGATCTGCTGGCTGGCTGGCAGTTTGCAACAGGAGCTTCTGGGGTGTCTGGCTCTATTTCACTCATCCAGATGAAGTGGTTAAGATCGCAGGGAACATGTTTTAAATTGGAAACCTCAGGTTCCTGTCTTTCCAGAAATGAAATATCCTGGCAGTTTTAGTCTGAGAAGAGTTTTCAATTTTCTGGTATTATCCTACTTCCGTGTGATAAAACTGCTTCCCAGTCACCATCACTTGAGACTTTTTTGAAGTTCACCTTCCAGCCCTGTTTGATATCATAATACCATTAGTGCTAATGAGCTCTCCAGCAAACATTGCATTGTTGTTCCCTTACCTACTTACTTTGGGAAGAATAAAGGACAAAGATGCTGTGGCTATTAACTCGGAGCCTGCATTCATTTACCTTTTTACTTTAACTATCTCTTTTCATTGTGGATTCCTTTCACACTCTGTGGTGTCAAGAACACATTATCAGCTTTTCACTGATCTCAGTTTCTCAGGTGCCTATCACTGCATGTGTTGTAAAACCAGCATCTGTGTATGCATGTGGCCAGGCTTAGCAGATGCTTTTACAGGATAAGATGTGGTATATATTCTGTATGTGAAATCAGATTAAACCCCAAATCCATCAAATATTTTATTTAAAGAAAGGTAATGATGCCATTTGATGCAAACATATTTCTTTATTAATGGTTTCACAGCATGCTCCCCAGCTCCATATTCTCTGGATGTGGGATTGTAATTCATTCATTCACTATAAGAGAAACACTCATTCATTTTGTATTATGCCTTCTATATGTAATACCATGCTACTACACAAAACTGCTACTTGCCTGCAGCTCTCCAGCTGTCAGGGAAAAAGAGCCACCCTGGGAAGCCAGTCTGTCCTGGACTGGCCACCATGGGGTCTTGCATTAGTGTCAGAGGACACGTCCTAGCTTTCTGATCTCTGGTCAGATCTGACAAAGAACAGTCAAACAGTAATGTTTGTCCTCTGGCAAAGATCCCACAGAAGTCAGAGGAGTGCCCCTCCACAGAAGTGCTATCAATATTCATTGTCTCCACCAGTGCTAGAGAGAATCGCTCCAAAGAAGAATTAGGGCCCCCAAAACTCCTAACCTAAGTGGAAAGCAAAAGACAATATCTCTGTAAAGCTGGCAGATGGTAAAGGGAGATAATAATGAGTGGTGTCACCAGCAGCAGTTGCAGCTCAGCAGCCGCCGCCACAGAGTTATTGAGTGTTTGCTGTGGAGCTGTTGCTGTGGGCTGAGACCCCTCAAAACGAGCCCTCAGCTCTCTGCAGGTCACACTCCGTGCCTTCTGCAAATGAGCCCCACCTACAGACCCCACAAGACAGGACTTGCAATATTTTTCTCCCTCGCCCTTGACCTCCCTGGCTACTTATAGATCAGTGACTGTTGTTGCACGGTTTCTGTAACCTCTGGCAGTATTCAACTGTGTGGGGCTGTAAACCCTAACCTGGCAAGTGGGGAAGACAAAGGAGCTGGGATCTGGGCTAAGAGTGCACTGGTAATTTCAAGAACATGGAAGAGCAGAGTAGAAAATCAATACCTCTAAATGGGCAAAGGAAAACTTGAAGATAGAGGAATAATTCCCCAGCCTCTGTGCAGATATGGCTAACACTGCAGAGCAGGACTGAAGTAAAAAGCCTAAAAGAATTACTAGCTGGATTCTGTCAAGATTGTCCCCTTAGGCTCTTTCTCTCTATATCTCATAGAATGTCATCAACAAAGGAAAGGACAAAACACATCAAGACATATTTTGCTATCTACAACCTTCCTTTCTTATCTTCTCAAGCTGCACAGGAAAAGTGAACTGTTATATCTTAATAGGATTTAGGCTATAAGATTTCAAGTCATCTGTTCTTTCTCTAATTCATACTGAATGGCTAGTTCCTGACAATGGTGTAGGTAAAGGCTTCCACAAATCCACAGCATTGGCCTAACTCCTCTCTTGTTCAATTAATTGGAAAGATTTGTGCTAAGAAGGAGTTATGCAAACTGCTTGTATCAGGGCCCAGTATGAAGCCTGGTGTGAAGGGCAGGTCACTCTGTCTCTGCTTCAGTCACTTCCTCTCTCAAACAGGTCTGACACGAACCCCGACACAGCATGCAGAGCCACATCTGATCCTTCAGGGTATAGCTCACACAGCTGTTCTGGCATAGGTGGCTCCACCGGATTTTCTATAAAGGTTTACAGCAAGATATTCCAGAAAAAAATCGGGGAAGTTGATCTGGGTGCTTTAGGAGAAGACTAGAACCCTGGGGATCAGTCAAAGGCAATCCAATTTGCCACAGGCAGCAGGACTTCCAACAGAGGTGTGATTGCTGCTATCAGGCTAAACTCCAGCCCCACCAGTGGGTGAACTCACCAGTGGTCACTGCTGCCAGAGCTGACAACCCTTTGTCTGCAGCTGAAATGGCCTATTGGTCCCTGGATCCAATGAGATCAGCCAGCAGTCCTCACAGACTCTGCTGGGCTTATTCAGCCCATTTTCCTCCCTTAGCAAGCAAAAGATGGAGGTTCTATTCTTAGTTCTCCTTCTATTGTCCAGGTTATATCCTAGACAGGGGCTTGGAAGTTCTTATGTCACCTCTGGTTTAGAAACAATTTCATAGGCAAACCCAGCCCCAGGAGCTGCCCTGCCTGTGAATGCTATCAGAGTGTGCCTACAGCACCAAGTCATTCACAAAACTTCATTGCTTCAGAAGCAGAGGAAGTGAAATATGCAGTCCTGGGGCCACTGAAAGGGGTTTAAAATCTCAAAAGAGAAAGCTGAGGATAGGTCAAATTGAATTACTATAGCTGAACACTGAATTTTTATTCACAGATATTTTCTTCTTTTGTAGTTATAGTTGTTCAATTTTCCTGGGCAATTTCTCTTTGCATGAGAGCTTAGAGTGGAGCAAGAATTTGATAGTGTACTCTTACTCTGACTATACTGATCTGCCCAGGGACATGGATGCACACACACATTGGCAAGCAAAAATTCCTCACTTCTGCACACAGACACCAAGCTATATATGAAAACCTGCTGGTTTCAAGATTGAATTTCCTGCTCAACAAAAATGAATGCCGGGTCTGGCCTGTTTGCAGAGCTCCAGATCAGAGGCACTAACACTGTTAAGCTGGGGGTGGGATGTGAACATATCCTTTAGTGCAAGGCCCCCCAACCAGAGCCCTACCAGGAGGAAATGAACCCAAAGCATCCAGCTGTTTCATTCACAACTGGAGATAAATGTGCAGTGTGCAATAAAATTGCCTGGAAATGGTACACTTTGTCAAAAATCTTCTAAAAACATCTGATAGATCCAAGTTTCAACCATTTGTCTATTTTTGGTGTTCGTGTTACTCTCAGTCATGGATGAATACTCTAAATTTAAGGCTTGGGGTCCATTAACACAGGCTCTCGTCCATCTTTTCTTTGAGAAATTCCCTAGGAGATCCAAGATGTTCTTCTGTTTATGGTATGTAGAGAGTTAATAATCTACTCATAAAAGCTGTAGAGAAGAAGCCATTTCTAAAAAATGGCTCATATGTGAGCTATTATGACCGTTTTCAGAGACCTATTTCCCTGCATAAATATGACACATCACCAATCAGATTGAAGCAAATTGGACAGGGGAATTCTTTCACCTTGTGTTTTCTAAAAACTGCCATTGCTTTTTATGATGGTTTCCTCGTTATTTAGCTTTCCAGGCATGTTCTTTCATCATGAAATCCCTTAAGGACTGCTAGGAAAAAGAAATAGCTGTTTTAGCCTATCTTCCAAGGGCAGTGAAACTTAAGACGTCCTGTTATCTGTCTGTCCTTTGCCCTTCTAAAGACTGTGAAAACTGTTGACTTAGCTTCAAGCCCATTTAAAAAAAAAAAAGGTAGAAATATCAAATATATTTATGTTCGCACAAACTTTGTGAAAGTCAGCAGCTGGGAAAAGGCAAGACACACAAATTAGACCATTCATATCAGAGAAGGAACAGTTGCAAATTTGTATCACTAGCTACTGAAGGCAGATTCAAAACAGCCATATGTATGGGGAGAGCTTCATATAAGAGCTAACACTGTCTCTCAGAGAATAATTTAATTGTAAAAGCCCCTTGTTTACACAGGCTTAGTTTAATATTAATTAAAGAACTTGAAGGTAATTGTGAGAAGTATCCTGGCTGTCCATGATGGGTCCTGGTGCAAACCTCTACACTGATATTTATGAGGGAAAATTGAGTAATTTGAGAACCCTAACTGACTCGAAGTGGGAAGGAATTTTTGGTGTTCTTTATTCAATCAGGTGTTGAGCAAGAAAGGACAGAAGAGAAGGGTTCCTCACCACTACACTGATGTTTCTTAAGTCCACCTCACACTATAGACCCTCTGGTCTGTGGCAGCTATGAATTTCCCCGTCACATCCAAGAGGCACCACGGAGGCTGAACTCATTCCAGCACACTGGACAGCCACTGCAGTCAGCAGATCTGTGCATGCACAGTGCTGTATTCCTAAAGATAAACCCACCCCACACAGTTTGGCCCCAGCAGAAAACAACAGCCACAAAAGCTGTCCATTGTGGCCCTAGCCACTGTCCTGCTGCAGGGGCATGGCAGGGTTGTGCATACCCACTCACCTTTGCCTTGGGTGGCCATCTGCTTTGAGTGCCTGAAGCATTCCACTGGGGAATCTGGCAAAGCTCTAGGCAGTGACACAAGGGCCCACTGGCCACTCACTGAAGAGCCTTGTAGCTGGATTCCATGATTCCACGACTTCACCTGCCCCTAATCCCCGCAAACCCCCCACCCCCTCCCGTGGTCTTTTCTTGAAGCACTGTGAGTCAGCAATGCCTTCCTGACCCAGCTGAGATGAAGCAGAGCAAGTGACCTTGGATGTGCTGATAGCAGCAGGAAGAATAATTATCCACGTCATAGCTCAAGGGCATCCGGACCCTGTATGTGACTCAAATGCAGAAATCAGACAGACTTAAAATTATATCTTTCTCAAAGTGCATTTGGGAACTTTGTCCCTTTCTTTTTATTGCTTTTTGTACTTTCTTTTAAGGTCTGGTTCTTTCTTACACCTATTGAATCATCCTTATGTTTTCACACAGAGTGATTCTGATACAGATGTATTTTACACTGCTCATGCTTCCAGCTTCACTTTTCTCCACCTAGCAAAAGATGCTGTGATTTTATTCACACTTTCTGACATTGGGTGGATTCATCTGTTCAAAAACATTTTGCAAGGACTTAAATCATGACGTTTTTCTTGTACTGTGCAGTCCTTGGTGGTGTTTGAAGAGCAGCATCTCTAATGCCACTAAAGGACATAGGCATCTAGCTGTCTTTTTCAGATCTGAAGTCTGAAAATTTCCTCTCAGTTGCCTAGTCCCTATGTTTCTGCCAAAGACATTTACTGCTGCTAGACACAGAAAAGCACCTAATTTAGAAGGTGACAAACAGATCCAACAAAAGGTCTGCATACTGTGATGACTAGAACTGCCATGCCAAATGCTTAGGTGCTCATCTCAGGTGCAGAATGCACAGAGCTGAGTTAATTACATGCCCAGAAGTCTTGAAAAATGAATGTGTGAGGATTCATTGCTAAATCACCTAACTTATACCCAAGCCAGAGCAGTTCAGAGGTAATAGTAATGCTTGCAGACCAAGGCTGATATGAATTCTCATATCTGGCATTACAGATAACAAAGGAAGAGCCAGAGCTGATGAAAATCCTTTTTGCCCAAGTAGTTTAGAGGATAATGGGCTTGCCAGATACTGGGATACCATGGGTCAAAGGACACTTATTTTTAACTCCCTCTTTTACCTCCAGATATCTGATGTCTCTTTTCTTCTAAGTAGAGGGTCTCATCACCAGACCAGATAACACACTTGTGAATGTGACTCTCTGTCGTTCTGTTGAAGTTCTACCAATCTGAGCAGCATAAATAAATAACTTTTGTGCTGGAACTGGATCCAGTGGAAATATTCCACAGTCTAGAGGTTAGAGCACTTATCTGGGAACGAGAAGTTCTAGATGGCCCTGCTCCACTGCATATTAACACATTGCACACAAAATACACTGTGGTTGCCAAGAAGAAAGGTGAAAAAGTCACTTTCTGGGCAGACTACACCCTGCCAATTTGACTGAGTACCTATGAGAATGGGGGAGGGAGTGATTTGAGATGATCAAGTTCACGTCTCCTCAGATGTAGGTAGGATTTAGGCACTCTAACCTTTTCAGGCTAAGTAACAAAACCCTTACCAACTGCTGAAAGAGATGGATTTTACTGCTCTTATGCATTTTTTACTCACCTGTAGCCATCTAAGGTCAGTCAGGGTGCCTAGGCTTTTTCCAAACTTCAGCATTGTGCAGAAACCTTTTCCACTTAGATTCTGTCATACTTCAGTACTGAGGAATCTAATCAGTTCCCAGAATACTTTCTGTGGTGCATAAACTATTGCCTATTGCCAACCAATGGTTCACTAGTACTTGTAAAAATAACATTAATAACAAAAATATAATTTAAAATAATAGCCATTTAACATAATCCATTCAAATTTTCATCCAGAGAAATGAGTCACTTAATCCATACCTAATCTTTAGTTGTGGACATGGTGAATTTCAGAATGATTTGTAAATTAGCACACCAACAATAATTCATTGTGGCTCATAATCGCATGGAAATTTCAAGAACTTCTACTCATGAGATGCAAAACAGCCAATGGATGTAAACCAGCAGAATGGGCACAGAGCTCTAACCAGATAGAAGGGATTAAAAACAGGAAAAGGAAGAATTTGCAATGGCTGTTTTGATCACTGGGCAAGGTGTCCCCATGGTGAACTATTATTGTTCTTAAAATGTGCATCCTCTTCTTCCTGGGATTGCTGCAGCATAAAGGTAGCAAGATCACCCTGTTCTTCCTGGAAAAAAACAAGAGAAAAAGGTTGTGTATGTACTTAACTGAAGGCAGTCAAGGAGCTGTGAGTGAAGGTAACTTTTTTAGTGCTCTTTGTGGGCAGATGTAGCCCTGTGGTCTGGCGAAAATTTCTTCAAGTATGAGTGGAAGTAAGAGGCTGAAAGAGCAGTCATCCTCTTCCTGGGAACATGTCCAGGGCAAATGTTATCATTTCAGTTAAAGCAAAAATAGCACCTGCAGCAGCACAATAAAGCATTATTATTTCCATTGTATAACTGCTGTTTGACTGATCACATTCTAATATGTCCTGACTGAGGTGTTTGTCCACTCAGCAGTTCAGCTGCATATTCCAGGCAGCAAAGCTGAAGGAGACAGGAGATTACCAGCTTAGGTGTTATTGAGAGCTGCTGGAAGTCATTAGTGGTCTCCACAGGGTAAGAGCAGAAGTGAGATCCCGCACATAACACATCAGTGGAATGAGACAGCAAATCCTCTCTGACTCCACAAGGGCAGTTCATAGGGGTTTTCCTTGTTAAACTGAGCTGATCACCACACCAGGGAAGGAGTCTCATGACAGAGTAGTTATTCAGCAAGAAGAAAGCCTGGTTTCCTACTACAGTTGTTGAAATACAGTTGTTGATAAAGTTGCAGTTATAGATAAAGTCACATCAGGGATGCATTCCTATCACCCAGAGAGCCGACATCATGGGGGTGACGTTTTCAAAACATATTTTTTCATATCAGTGTTTGGAAGCAAAAACTTGGTGAAAAAACACACCCAGTAATGACAGGATGATCCTCTACAGAAGCCCTGTAACCCCTCCTTGAGGAACTAGAGAAGGGCATCTGAGGGAAAGTCCCTGAGCCCTCACAAAACACCAGAAAGAGCATGAGCATAAAGCACGCAAGAGAAAAAGAAATGGGCACGCACAGGGTGGTCACCCAGTGCAAGGAACTCGGTGTTTGGGAGTGACAAAGAGTTACTCAGGTATCATGAATGAATTACACTTTCCTATGTTCTCTATCTGTAGACAAGCACCTGTCTCCTGGAGTTAGCCCTAGTTTCTGAAGATATCGGAAGCTGTACAATTGCATAATCCTGTTCATTTGGCCTTAATTCCCATTAACTTCAGTGCAAACAGCAATACAAAAATTGCAGATTTGGAAAGAGCAGCACAAGGTGAGTAAAGAGTATCCATAGCATTTTATAAACTTCATAAAATCCTTTATAAAAGGATTAAGACACCAGATTGGAAGGTCTCTTTCCCACTAACCTTGGTAATTAACGTGAAACTTTCCATCCACACCTGGATAATGCAGTTTCCCTTTTTTTGATCTTTTGTAATAAGAATTTGTACACTCTAAGAGTGTGTGTTTTCAAGGGCCTTGCCCCAGTAACTATGTGAGCTGCTATAAAGATTTTGAGAGGAATACATCCTGGGCTAGGATTGGGATAGATGTCTCTTCACTACGTTCTTGGAAGAAGCTGTCTATTTGATAAATCAGTTTTCCAGAATGCTGAACATGGCCTGCTACATGAATCTTTAGATATATTGGGATTTTTTCTCTTTTAATATTCATATGCTGCCATATTTGCTGGTAGCGTTTCAATGCCTTTTTTGTCTCAAATATTGAACAACCTAGAGTTACCCCCTGTTTGCTGTTTCTTCCTCCTTGGATTTTGCAATTTTGAAGGCAGTATTTCAAAAATGGTTCAGGACATAAAAATAATTTTAGCAATTTCTTTTCTCCTTTTTCTGCTACAATGGAGGATGTTCATTCTTTTTTTTTAAATGGCATCAGAAGTCTAGGCTTGCTTTGTCTCAAAGATGGTCTCTGGACACATACTGAGCTCTTATAAGAAGGTATGGTCCTGGATGACTTGTGTATCAGAAGAGTATGTTGATTTGGAGGTTGCTGTTATTTTCCTTACTGTCTTTCCTCATGGATGACAAGCCTTGCATCTCACCTTGCTAGGGCCCACCGAGTTGGCTGCTGGTGCTGTTCTCCTCATGGACTGTCAGACGGGGGACAGCTTGATAACTGCCTTGTGTTTCAGCCTCATGGAGAGCTCAGACTCTCGGGGACAAGAGGTTAATTGGAACAGATGTTATTTCAGAAATTGCATGATGCCCAGAAATCACATCTTTGCCTCCCTAAGCCTTTTCAGTGGTGTTGGACTGCGTGATCGCTCTTGTTCCTCTCACACTGGGCTCCTTTTCATCTTTTGAATCACTCCAAACAATGGCAATCTTTACAAATACAACAAGACCTCCTCTTTATATCAGGCATTCTTCCCTCTAGGGATGCAAGCAATCTGAGCTGAAGCAAGAAGTAATTAAGGCCATTTTTAAAAGCTGTGTGTTTCCCCCTTTATAGTTTCAGCAAAAGTTGTGTCTAATTTAAACTTCGGTGGTGTGTTTGTGCTCTCTGCTGGTTTTGACCTCTTCCTTTGAAATATGCTTTTGTAGTTTCAAAGAGGTCTCAGATTTACTTTAAGTTTCCCCAAAAGGGTTGATGTAAAAAGTTTTTGACTTTAGACCATTCTGCTTCTCTCAGAGTGGGAAACAAATAGAGACTTCCTCATACCTTTGAAAATTTGCTCTTTGCTGGTTTGAAAGAATGCAGCAGAAACACCTCTGAGATTACATGCACAATTATGTCCCAGTACTACTTCTGTTAGTGGGAATGAGGAAAAAAAAATGTTAAGGGATTCCCCTCCTCCCAATGAATCAGGTCCCTGAGCTCATTATTATGAACAGCAGATAGAGAGGTAAGAGATGGAAACTAAATCTGAAATCATAAACTCATTAACAGACTTGTATGGCCATCTCCCACATGGCCATGAATGTGGGCCATCAGGTATTTCTGAATAACTGTTGAGGTCTGAAGTGTGCCATAGGGAAAACAAACATTTCTTCACTGAATAATCTTTCTCAGCAGCTTCATGGTAAGGTTGAAGTTATGCAAAGTAGTAGGTGTAAGTGAAGGAATAGAATTGAGGAATATTGGTGGCCTGCCCCTCTTAGGAAAAGGCTCAGGTCTTGGCCAAACCATCCACTACTGCACAGCACAATTTGTGTGACCTCTTCCTTGCCTGTGGGCATTAATTGATCTTTGGGTTTAAAAGCTGCTGGAAAGTTAAAGCTAAGGTACAACCTAGATAAACCAGAGGATCTTCCTCTGTTGTTTGCCATAAACTTTCAGACAATAGATGAGAATGTACCTTGTCATCGTACCTCTTCAGCTGCTCCACAGCTGTATCACATCATGGCTTATCTCCAAGCAGCTGCAAAAGTTAGTGGGAGATCTTCCTGACCCTCTCATAGGGATGGGGTGGGGTTAATCTGTAAATGTTTAAGATAAGCCACATGCATCTCATTGGGACAGAAATAGCAAGTGACAGGTTTTAGTATTATTGCCTTAATACAAACCTTGAATTGCTCTAATTATTCCAATAAGAATAGGAATCAGAACTTCACAAAGCCCCTTCATCTTGTGATCTGACCTTCACATTTGCTTGCAAACCTGCTGGACTTGGACAATTCCTCAATTTTCTTGGAAACCCTGAGACTTTTTCCAAGGATCATTTACAGCCATCACTTGAATAAGTTTCCAGTCATATGCCTAGAAATAGAATCTAGGCATTGATAATAATGTGTCCTCCAATAAGAATGCTTATGGACTGAAATGGAAGCAAAAGTTACACCACATCCTGTTATTCCTACAATAACTGTGGGTAGGTTGGTTTCTCTTAGATTCTTCCTAATCTGTGAGACAATGTTATTGATAAGTGACCTATATGTCCTCCCAAAACTTGAGAGAGTCTAACACCATTTTTGTGATAGACTAGTTTCCATTGCACTTTATAACTCTGAGTTTCAGAAAGACTACCTGAGATCTACCAACAGGCAGCACTGAGGTGAAAAACAGCTGCAGCCTCTTCTGATAATATAAACCAACCTGGAGCAATAAGGTAGGATCACCAAAAAGGAATCTTTAATCACGTACTATCACATATTGTCTCTCTCTTTCTTGACACTGGTCTCAGTTAGCATTTTCCTTTTAATGTCAATGTTCTAAGAAAATTTATTGTAGTAATCCTAAACTCCCCTTGTAGGACTCATCCATAAATTCTTAATAATATGCAGCATTCTTTACTTCTTTTCAACAAGGTGGAGTTACCTGTTTGTGGTGGCAAGATAGAAAAAAAGGAGAGAAAGAAAAATGTACTTGTGGAAAAATCCTCAAATATGAAGGAATATTTGTGCATAAGCACACATATCTTCAATTTATATATATATATTTAATATATATCTTTTTGTATTTGTATATACATCCAAATTCAGCCTTGATATAAAATCCAGCACTGAAAGTCAGATGCATCTTTGTCAAAACTAGCAATGTCCAAGTTCTGATGTTATTTTGCCAATAAAAAAATCAGTCTACATTTGGCAAGGTCAGTGATATTTTGGAAATATAGGGGAAAAAAAAGAAAGAAGATATTTGTTATAAATTCCTGTCCACATTCATTGGAAATCTCTTGGAAGATAAGTAAATTATAAACACTATCAAGAGATCTGATGCAGCACTGAGGCTGACAGCTGTTACTGAAAGTAGTTTGCTGTGCTGCAGGCATCAATACATCAATATTATGGCTTTAACTTTTTCAAAAGTTTTATTGTGTAAAATATCAGATGAGGAAGAGGCTTTGTGTAGTTATTTAGAGGGAAAGTCTGGAGGGATTTTAATAAATGTACTACAAAATTCTGGAGTTAAAAGAAACTGTGTCATTAAGGATATATTTCAGGGTTGCTTTTTATAGATGTGCTCAACACTCAAAGTAGCAATGTTTTTAAATACTCTGCTTCTGCTTGAGAGTTGTATTTGTGGGTAAGACAACACCACAAAATCATTGCATTAGTGGGCAGAAAGAAAAGCCATTCCCATGGTTTGCAGATGCTGAAGCATCTGCATTGACAAGTGGTCTTGTAAGTGACTACTCATGTCTTGGTGTCTCTTCACAAGCCCCATGCCATGGGAGATTGGTACTGTGCACAGCCCAGGACCTGATTGATACAAGATCTTGGTGGACTCCAGAGAATGATGGCTGAGTGCAATGGAAATCTAAGGCACCTGATGTGTAAATGTGGCACTCTGCCTGAAAGGGACTACTGGTGGTCATAAAGTATGGGTTGGGCCCAACAGCCAGATTTCACTATGTGGATGGAATCTTATGCCAGACCTTGTGTCCCTTGAAACTTTTTGTGGATTAAGGAATTCTGAAAGGAAGCTGGCTCAAAAATGGCTGCAAAACACACAGTATTGTAATTTCACAGCTGAGCACAGCACAGTAACACTGACGCCTCCTTCTCATAGAGTAGCTGTCAGGTTAAGCTGCAAATATCTGGTTGTTCATGTGAAGTGCAGAAGACATGTCAGGAAATAATTCTGGTGTACATAGTGCAACAAGGAAAAGAAAATTTTCATAGAGAAAATAGTCCTTTCAGAATATCTCACAACTAGAAACGGCATTTGAAATTGCTTTTGAAAGCCCTTGCTATATATCATGAGGGAAATTCACAATTGAAGCAACATCTCATGTACCATGAGGGCAGGGAGGGAAAGGTGGATATTGAGTATGTACATGAATTATACTGAATGCACTGAGACTATGGGCTGACTTAAAATCTGCTGGTCATTCTGGAGTTTCAAAAGTTTCCAAGAAGTTTAACATGGCCACAAAAATTATAATGCAAAAAAACCTTGAAGTTTTGAAAATTATGTGATTGTGTTCCTGTAGGCTCTGAGTTGTTGTCGCTGTTGTTGTTTATGTTAGTGTTATTGTTATTATTATTATTACAACTACTACTATGGCAAAAAAGAAGGCCTTTGTGAGCTCTGGGAACATGTCTCTCTCAAAGGAACCAAAATATAGCAGTGTCCTTGTTCCACAAACCTGATCTTAGGTTTGTGGAACTTAGAGCTCAATCACCTGCACCATCAGCCTTGCCCATAGAAGGCCATGGGATCATAGGGGCTTTCTAAAGAGAGAAACATAAAAGGGATGGATGGATCAAAGGAAGCAAAAGGAAAAACTGAAAAAAAAAACCTGAAAAAATCACGAAGAAAAAGGAAAAAAAACTTTTATTGTGTTCTGGGCAACAAACCTTCATCCTGTGCCCTATCCACATGGCAAGATTACACAGTAGAATTAGAAAATTCCATCATCAACTACCTCTGGTAGAGATAATCAAGAGTGTGTAACAGATAACTCTTCAGATTGAGAGATTTGTAACTAAACAACTATATGCTTTTTATTCCTATGCTATTCTAGCAAATGATTTGAAATAGTAATATTTCTCCCAGTCCAGGTTGCTCACTGCCAGGCTAAGTGACGTGAAAGATTTATCTTTCCTCAATATTAAACAAAATCATGAGGCAGCATTTCTTTAGTGTAATGTGTGGTGGCATCTCCCTCCTGTAATATGATTTATTATACTCACTCTGCATTTCATAAAATGGTACATGTGGGCAAGTATCTTTAATGAAAAGTGATGCCTGGAAAAATGTTTCCCCAGAATAAAGAGCATGAAAAGCAACTGCTGACTACTCCACCTCTGCAGTGATGTGTGCGTTCCTCCAACACCCAATGAAGCATGGAGTTACATTTTCCTGATATAAATTGAACTAAGATTTAGTGTTTTTCAAAGATTCAGTGATATTTTATAACCATTTCTCACACATGGAATGAGAAACCTGAAGACAGAGTTGCTGGTTATCAGGTCATCAGTGGTGCATCCATTTGTTTATACATGTTTAGGTGAGAGAGATCAAAGGGCATTGTCATAATACAAGTTATTTGGGGATGCCAAATTTTATTGCTGCTCCCTGCAGTGCTTGCTTAAGTGCTTTGAAGAGGCACTTTTGTTTCTCAGTACATGAGGGTAGTTTTCTGTACAGGAATGGGGTGCCTTTTTGTTGTGGTTTTTTTTTTTTCTTGTTTGTTTGTTTGTTTTGGGTTTTTTTTTTTTTTGTTTTGTTTTGTTTTGTTTTTGTTTTTGTTTTTTAAGAATGCAATCTAGCAAATCTGTACTGAACTTCAGTGCAAAATTACCACCTGATGGAGGGATTGGACTCTTGAGAATCAATCCCAATCCTGCACTTCATCTGCAGGAGCCACAGGCCCAGCCCATCAATATCTTACTCTGATACAACCATTTCTGCTGAATTTCCCACAAATATATGAAACCATCTTCCCTCAGTGAAAAGTGAAATATATCCTGGTATCTGCCTATGTAAACCGCAGCTGAAACAAATGTCTGTTTTGCATTCTGATTATCTGTGAGAGTGTAAGAGATGAATATTGCAATGCTTGGACTAACAGACCTCAATTACAACTATTGAACCAAGCAGTGAGACTTAAGGACCAAGTATCAAAACTCTCAGAGATTCATAAGAAATTTGTCCCTTTTTAGAGAAGTATATTTCTGACTGTATGCTGGTTATTTCTTCCAAGTCTGGGAAATTCCTCCACTGGAGTCTCTTTTATTCAATGCAGTATATGTGCTCAATAAACATGCATTTAATTAAATAGAATGAAGGATGAGAGAAAAGTATTTTTTTTTACCCCAATATAATATTCCTCCAATTTACAATATATTTCTCCCTCTGATTTTGCCCAGAACCATGTTGATCCATCTGTTACAGGCAATCATTTCAGCTCTGAAACCCTGCTGCTGACACAATCAAGGTCTTCCAGAGGTCTGAAAATCAGCTTCTATCTGCTCTTGCTTTTCTCCAAGATGAATGAAGTTGAATTTTTTCAACATAAAATTTAAGCCCGAAAATCTTTTGTTTTTACTGAAATTATGTGATACAACTAAGACCAAACTCTCTTAATTGACAACCCTGTATTAAGCAATGCTTACAATTTAGTAAAATATAATTGTCTTGAGCCTCATCCACATTTTTCCCTTAAAAATATTTCCAAGACTATCCGACACCCAATAACAGTAATCTGTAACTTACTGTTGTTTGAAGGAACAGTAATAAGCTTTATTTTCAAAGATCTTACAGATATTCTTCCTAGAATGCAAAAACAAACATTAGGTAAGTAAAAGGCTGGGTCTTTTTCCTTTACAAACATAAACATGGAGCAAAATTTCCTTGCTGAATTAAAGCAACAAATTTGATTTTCTTTCTGTACAAAATTCCCAACCTCAATATCATTTATCACTGCATCATTGGACTCACCATATGGAGACAATATTAAGGTTATTTAGAACTGATTGTATGTTTAGTGTTGGTGCAGGGTTGTTATGATAACTTTTCGTCTATGTAAGGCTGTCAGCTGCACATTCCATTACATTCACTTTTCAATGCCATCAAGGAGATTTTCCTTTCCTCTGGTGATTTCCTGATTTCCAATCAGAATTCCCACACTAAAGGTAATGTAGCAGGTTTATCCTGATCTTTAAGTGAATATATAGAGGGTGATTTCTGCTGTAGGGGGATTTTATTCATCTTATGGGAAAGGTAATGTATATAATATTAATATATGAATGCAATGCAGTATCTAAAGATATATACCCCCAGGAGGCAATTTATCTGAAGGGCTGTTTTTCTGGTGTTCATTCATTTGTGTGAAGATGGTATTCCCAGACTAAAAATGAAGCAAATGAAGGGACTTCCCTGGTGCAAAGTGATGGATGATGATTTTGTTGCTACTGTCAAGAGATGCATTAGACTAGGTTTCTCATTCTGAAAATGCTAGATGAAAAGGGATTAATTTCATGACCATTTGGGAGACTGAATTTCCATTCTTAATTATAAAATAATACCCTATTATAATTTTCTCTGAGGTACCTTGATGATTGAAGCTGAGTTACTTGACTCAGGGACACAAAGAGATTCCAGATGGCCCAGAGGTAAAACTTGAGGCACATGATTTACATAGCAGGATGTACCATACTATGAAAATCCAAGCTCCTTTCACAACAGGAACCCAAGGAGACTGTCTCTCCAGCTCTCACCCTCCCTGCCTATTCTGGTAGGAATGTATTTTTGAAAAAAGAGCTGCATGTTGGGAATTAAAAAGTGAGTGCCATGATCCAAAAATATAATTCACATGAGAAACAATGGAATAAAACTTCCCACGTATTTTCTTGATGTTTGACCCTGTACTTTTCCAAGACTGACACATTCTAATTTGAATACTTTCATATACAGCATCACCATTTTCTTTCTACCCAAGAAAACCAGTTTGTGTTGTTATTCTGTTAACCCTTTGCTCAGAAAAGAGCAGGCTGAACTTCTCTGAAATCAGAAAAGATGTCAATGGTGAGACTTAACTGACCAATTACAGTACCATTTCAGAGACACTAAGACATGATCTGTGGACTCCAGGTTCAGCCCTGGCAGGTTGCAGGTCCATGGGTCCAATGCCCTCCCTTCCAGGACTCTGAAGATTTAAAATTGCGTGAGACATGCCTCTATGAACACAACTGAGTCTGGTTCTCAGAGGGATGGGTTTGAGCCAGGGGCTGTGTTCAAGGGGAGAAAGTTCAGCTTTTTGGCATTGTCATTCCAGGTCACTGCATTGGCATCATCAGAAACACACTCAGCCGGTGTGATACTCTCTGATAGGAAATGCTGGTGAGATCTAAGGTTGTGCCTCATAAATATGTCCTGACTGACAGTTATTTTGCAGTTTTGAGGTTTGAGGGTTTTTTGTTGGCATTAGTTTGTGTAACCAGAGTGGTAAGTGACAGCTGTGTTTGATTTTAGCAGGAGTAAATCATAATGACTTACCGTACTGAGTTTCTGTCTAGTGTAATATGATGCAGTGCAAGGATTACCCAATGTAAATGGATGCTCAGTTCTGAATTTTCATGAAACAAATGGATATGGCTACACTTCCCTGAGAGCCAGTGGTGGATGAGGTCAGGTTTCACTAATGTTCCCTGATGCATGGACCTACATTTCCTTAGTATAAACTAACCCATGCCAAGCAATGTCCTTGACTCCATTTGATATATGAGTTTGGGTTTTTCCTTTTTGGACATAATGGGAATACACAAACACCTTTCCTAGTTGTGTAGTCACAAGTGAAGCTGTGTTTCTCTGTGCTCAGAGGTACTCATTCTTGTGCCTCTCTGTATTAAGGAATTGCAAGGGGTTTGTATTACAATGAAACCCAGCTACATACATTAATAGTTATCAGAAAAATATGAGGTTGCTCCACCATTTATATCAGTAATAGCAGTTTACAGGCAACATCCTCTGTCAAGTATGTCTGTCCCATGCAGGCCTAAAAAATAGAGCGGGAAATAATTTTATTAACAATTTTGCTGCACATAAATGGTTTTCTTGGATATCCAAATATGTCATATTTTTTCTTAGGGTAGGAGGAAGCCCTACGATTACATAACAGGTTTTCTCTGGTCTTATTAATCATCTTTGTCACTTAGGAAACAAATTATTTTATTTAACAAATTTATTAAATTTGTCATTTATTAAGCAAATACTGATTCTACAGAAAAAAAGCACTGATCATTACTGATTTTAGACAAAAGGAAAGGTAATGGCCATAAGATGCATTACTTTTTCCTGTCTCAATCTTAAATGTGTTCTTCAAAATGCAGTTTTCTTTGTTCAATTCCTATCAGGGAATTGAGGCCTTAAACATCAGTTGGTATTAGAAAAATCCAGCTCCATATGTTTCTTTCCACTCAAAGGGACAAGTGATGTATTTTACACACACAAGGGCATTGTAACTTGCTTTCAGCTGTTTTGACCTCCACTCCTGGGTCTGCCAACAATTACCTTGAATAATGGAATTTTTGTCGGAAAACTGAGAAAGAGTGGTAAATGTTCAATAGCCCAAAACCATTTCTGTGTCTGGGTAATAGCCAGGATCTTACTGTTGTTAGAGTTTATTATGGATTTATCCTAGAGTAAAAGCTTTTGGATAAATTTTTGTGGTTAGAACTCCACCATCTGATGGTCTGACCCAGCCCTTTGACTATGTAGCAGTGGAAGACCTGCTCCCATAGGACTTCCACTCAAACTTCTCTATGGATCCTGAGGACAGACTTAACAAATATCTTTATGTTTCCGCTCCTAGATATCTTTCCCCTGGGTATTTAAAATACTAGCAGATAGTCTTCCGTATCACGTTAGTCCAAATGAACTGTCTGAGTTTAAAAATGGTGCACAAAGCGGACCCCCATATCTATTCTGCAGCTACCTCAACCTTATAAGAAATTATTTTTCTACAGATGGTGGTAAATTCTGTTCCCTGGGGACTCAAGTGAGGAAGATGCCCATACGGTGCAATGCAGTGGATACCAGAGTTATCTAAGCTTGTGCCATATAAGCACAAGTTCTGGAATAGTAAGCAATTTAGTCATGTAGATATCACATCCCTAAATAATACTGCTCTGGGCTGGTTAACATCAAATGAGGTGGAAAACACGGTTAAAATAGCTCTACTGCTTCCAGGCCCATGTCAGTACATCTTTCCAGTGCTGCATCATGCCATGCTGGTTTGGCAGCAGGTACAAAGCTGACCCAGGTGCCTTTGCACAGAATTCATGCTGGATATATTTCTCCTTCCTGTCTTTACATAAGATACCAGTGATGATACTCATCACTGTAAGGTTACTCAGTTCTGTAGTTATGTCTACTGGGATGAAATACAATTTCACTTGGATATTCTTATCAGTTCTTCAGAAAAACACAGCCACATACAACATAAACCATGAAAAATCACTCTTTCTCATACTTTATTTTGGAGAAACACAAATCTAAGCTTCCATTGATAGTGCAAATATTGAATATTTGGGAAACCAAGACTCTTTGCAGCTGGAAAAAAATACACATCATTTAAGCAAAGCACTCAATCAGTTGCAGTTCTTTTCAGCCAGAAAATCACTGGCACAATACCACTGACACTACTTTAACCTTTGCATCACTATGGTCATTGATTATTTCATAACTCAATAACTGCAAGTTCACTCAAATCTGCTACAACCAAAGTTCTCTTATAGGCACTGCTCTACTTTAGAATGATGTGAAACAAGCCCTGTCTATATTTCTACATCTGACCTCCCTTTTTTATTGAGCATTTTGGCATTTGCCATCATTTGGTCTGGAAGGAACCCAAGTTCCAGCATTATTCTCCTGAGAGACAGGTGTGATTTATCACCTTACATTAAGGAAATCCAGTTTCCTGCAGTAGCTTTGAATCAAGTAATCCAGATATAAAATGATTCATGAAACTGAGATTTCCTGAAAGAAACAGCTCCATGAAGGAGGGTTTTACTGATTAAGTCTGATGAATGGTGTTCTGGCTCTTATGCCTACAATGTTCTCTGAGAACTAGTGTTGTGAAAGAAAAAGGTGCAGCAGGATGGATGTCTTAACAGAGTGACAAATGTGATTTCTTTCATTTTATATTAATTGTAGAGGAAATTTTATGGCTGTGAAAGGATTCAGGTGGGAGTTTTTTCTCGTCCAAAGTGCTGTATCAAGCCACCTTCTTGAATTTGGAGAGCACACACAAGGTCAGAATAAAGAAAACGCCAGTATCTGCTGCTGTTTTGTCCCAGAACGGAGGATGCAGTGTGCCGTTCACGCACTTGGCAGGACAGAACTTCAATTCTCCGCGGGAAGGGCCGCTCCGCCGGGCCTGCAGCATCCCGGCAGCGGCAGTAGCAGCAGCATCCCGGCAGCGGCAGCAGCATCCCGGCAGCGGCAGCAGCAGCAGCAGGAGCAGCAGCGGCAGCAGCAGCAGCAGCAGCATCCCGGCGGCGGCTGCTCCATTCTCCCGGCTGTGCTGACCTCTGCTGGTACTTTTCCGAGGCGCGACGATTTCCCATTCTCCCTCCTTTTCAAGCCTCTCGCATCACATTAACGCAGCCACGTTTTTCTTTCACGAATTCGTCCGGGTTTTTATAAAATGTTTTTATTTTATTCGAAGAAGTGATGAAATCAATTTCTGTTGATGGCGTCCTCTGACGTGCACAGGCACAGCTTCAAACTCAGCTCTTCATTGCTCTGCTCCTCACTCGTGCACGAAAAGCAAACTTCCTGCTCTCCTTTTCCCAAAAAGCCACCATCCCACGTGCTCTGTGACACCCCGAGACGGGGAAGCAGGTCTTGGGCTCTGTTGTGAGCCAGGCCTTCCCTTCTAACACTCTCTTCTATTCCTATTCAAAGTACACTAATTTACCCTTATTTTTAATTTTGAGAGCTATGCTTCCTGTATTTGATCAATGATTTGGTCATCTGTGTCAACTGCTGTGTTGTCACATCATCTAGACTTTTCCAGTTACTCCAATTTAACAGTGTAACTTTTGACAAGGGCGTGTAATGATAGAACAAGGGGGAATTAATGGGTTTGAACTGAAAGGTGGTTTAGATTGGGTCCTAGGAAGAAATTCCTTACTTGGAGAGTGATTGGAAGGGAAGTGTTACTTGGAGACGTTGGAAGAGGTTGCTCAGAGAAGCTGTGGCTGCCCCATCCCTGGTAGTGTTCAAGACCAGGCTGGATCATGCTTTGAGCAACTTGGTCTAGGAAAAGGGGTTCCTGCACATATCAGGGGTTTTGGAACCAGTTAATCTTTAAGTTCCCTTCCAACCCAAACCATTCAATGGTTCTATGAAAACCCTTCCTTTTCTTAATAGAGTGGCCTTATTCAGTTGACTAGGCTTAATATTTAAAATGTCCTTTCCATTATTTCCATAATTGTTCAAATGTTCAAAATAACAAGATTTATTCCAGGCTAATGGTTCCTCTTTGGCAAAATACTACAAAAGTCTGTATAGATACATTCAGAACATCAGGCATTTTCCATGTACCTTTCTCGGTATGAGTCATGCCAGTTTTTTTCTCCAAATACACAAAGAACTGTCCTTGAATATCTGAAAAGAAACTCCTGATGCTTCACTGTGAATTCTGGATGTGTAAGACTCAGGTGAAGCCTGATCAAGGACTCCAGATTAAAGCCCAGAAGAATTTGAACACCTCTACTTGAACCCAGTTTTGAGTGCATGTTGTCTCACCTCTCTCTTCTGAGTAAGGCACCTTGGCTATTTCAGGAGGTATGACTCAGTACTTTGGACACAGATTCCGTAGGTGCCTCCTGTGAAGACAAACTCAATTCCTTCCTTTGCTTGGGAAACTGAAACCCTCATCTCCCTTCAGCATCCAGTGAGGAGCTGGATGCCAGATCTCTGCACTTTTGCTGTCGCTGCTGTCCAGAGGTGCAAGAAGAATTGAGGATTCATACAAAACAAAGCAGTCGCTTCTAATCTAGTGGTTACCCACTAGGCAATGCTTACTTTTATTTTAAATGAATTTAGTGCTTCAGGATCTGACCTCCAATTAACATGATTGTCCTTTGCTGTTGCCTCTGAGTGTTCTAGTTTATTTTTGGATATTCTCCTTGGGCCTTTCTTCACAAGGCAACATGGATTATTATTAGCTTTCTCCAGAAAAAGAAAATACTGTAATTTTTTTCATTTTGGTCATTAATGATAGAATAAAAGTCAAATTGAAATCCAAACACTAATAATTGTCAAAGAACATTTGTAAAATGATCTATTCCCAACTTATAACCTTGTTTGTCTTTTGACTGTAAAATTGCTCTTTCATTTCAGTTTCTCAGAAAGAATGATTTTTCTCCCCATCCCTTAGTTTAACTGGCCATCCCTTCATTCATTTGTCACCAGAGTAAGGAGAAGGCTGAATCAATTAATCAAAG
This sequence comes from Chaetops frenatus, assembly GCA_013400775.1. NCBI lineage: Eukaryota > Metazoa > Chordata > Aves > Passeriformes > Picathartidae > Chaetops > Chaetops frenatus. The sequence continues at coordinate 99,356 of VZTR01010144.1, read as the reverse complement.
GCTTGCAGAGCAACACTGAGCAAGCAAATGGTTGGTTAAACCTTGCTTTCCATGTAGAATTGAGCCTTAGGTATTCCAAAGTGGGTGTCTTCTTTTTACAAAAACAACCTTGAGACTGAAAAACAATTTTTTCTTTCAATTCTCATCTAGCATCTCCTTTACCCTGGATCAAACTGAAGAGCTGCAATAGAAATCACGTCTGCAACCTCACTTTTGGGGCTTGCCTGTTTTACCACAATACTACCTCAGGCTTCTGCTTTTGTAATTGCAATTTAATGGAAGGATAAGTTAAGAGTAAGAAAGAAAAAAACTTCTAAGCTGTTAATTAATGGCTATGTAAATAACATTTCCTTGTCACAGATGTGTCCTAATGCTTTATTACAGTGGCTTAGTGTGTACAGTAGCAAGGTCCAGAACTGGAAAATGGTAGCAGACCAGTTCCTTACCAGATTTCCAGTTGGAGACTTTTTGAGATCTTGAGAAATTTTATCTGCAAAGAGTAATTTAAAGTAATGAGCACATTGCTGTCACAGAGTGCTGGATAACAAAGGACAATATTGACACCTGGGAGGATGTGGAAGAGAAACAGCATGAATCCTCCTTGAGCCTAGGGCTAGAGGAGTGAAATTTCAGGCAAGGGACAAGATGGAAAGCTTCTTCAAAAAATGGGACACAACTTTGATCCCTACGCTCAAATCAATGCTTGAGGACTAGAAACGTAAACAGAAAAAAGACCAGAAAACAACTGAGAGGAATACTTTAAGCAGTTCTTCCCCAAAAAGGCTTCCAAATGGATAACCCTCAGTGTATTCCTAAAAATTTCATTGGACTTAAAAATCTCTTATGTTATGCACTTGAACTCAAGCAACAAGAATTTATATTTAAAATTAAGATATTGTAAATTTCTTTATAGTCTGAATTAAGGAAATTACTTCAGCTGACACTGAAATGCAAAGTTATGCTCTTAAAATTTCATGTATATATTATTCTAATTTAAAAATAATTTTGTCTACTCTATTTAACGGTATCTGATTCCAATTTTCTATTGTATAATCATCAGGAGCTAAATACTCTCTGTACCTGAATGCATTGACCCTAATAACAGAGGACTGAACATAGAGACTAATTAAAATATCTCACTCTAAAGCTGTGTTTAAATACTATGTCTGCTTTTTTTTTGGATGGGTCAAGCTTATATTTAGCCAGTAATGTTCATCAACAAATCATGATACACAGCAAAAGCAAGAATGATCTTTACGCTCATTTGCTTTTTGAAATTAAAGAGGAAATTATTTTTCATGGCTCAGTAAAGGTAGTAATAATTACTGACAGGTTTATAACAATTCACAGAGAAGGTGTTTGCTGCTGGTTGATTTTCAAATGCAGAACCACAAGCAAATGAAATCAAATCAATTTGGAAAGCATCTTGAGGAGTGGCTTCCTACTGTTCAGCCTCAAGACTGGATCAAACACTCAGGCATTTCTGACAGATGTCCATCTTACCTGTTTGTATAAGGCTTTCAGTGATGCATACTCCACAACCAGGAAACCTATTCTTGGGCTTCAGCAAAATAAGAGTTTCCCTGAAATCTAACCTGAAGCTTTCTTCCTGTATTAAGGCATTATACCTCTCCCTAACCTTCCTTTGAGATGAAGAACAGATTTTTCTTTTCTCTTTTTTGCATCAATTTTTTATATTTTCAAAACTACTACATTGTCTTGTCTGTTTTCTTTCCCACCTCTCATCATCTTCTCTTGTTTAGGCTGTCATTCTCATGTCACCTTGTCCTCTACATCTCACAGACTTCTGACCATTTTTGTCACTCTTCTCTGAGATTTCTCCAGTTAGACCAGACCTCCCTTGGAGCCCCAGTTGAGGTCTTAGTACAAATAAAAACCATAGGTCCTACATCCTGCAGATTTCTCTCTAGTTTTCGGTGTGTACTTGTCTTTTCTGGGATAACACAGCCATGTTAAACCACAGTCATCTCACAAAACCCCACCACTTTTCCAGAGAAGTGATTGTTAACCAGTCAAGGTTAAGGTATCTAATCTTAGTCTATACACGTCTTTTAAATGACTTCAGTCTAAATGCAGTATTTTGCACTTCTTTTTTCTGTTGCTTTTATTGACCTTATCTCAGTCTACAACCCCCCCACGAGGGGAGGAGGAGGGGCAGACAGTGATCTGTGGTGCGCAGTGACAGGACCAGAGGGAATGGCCTGAAGCTCTGCCAGGAGAGGTTTAGGCTGGATATTAGAAAAAGGTTTTTCAACCAGAGGGTGGTTGGGCATTGGAACAGAGTCCTCAGGTAAGTGGTCACATCACCAGCCAGCTAGAGCCTAAGAGGCATTTGGACAGTTCTTTAAAGCACGTGGTGTGACTCTTGGGGATGCTGCTGTGCAGGGTCCAGGAGATGGACTCAAGGATCCTTGTGGGTCCCTTCCAACTCAGCTAATTCTGTGATTCTGTGATTCCATTTTCACCTCTTTTTTCCAAACTAATATGTTTTCCAGTCATTTTCTTTCTTCCCCAAGTCTCATCATAACATTATCTGAAAGCTTAAAAAACAATATATTATTCCTTATGGATCACCCAAACTATTAAGGAAAATATTGAATAACACCAGACCCTTGCAGAATTAAACTGTATATACCTTTGGATTTTGCCAGTGAATTGCTCGCTAAACTAACTAAATTGTAAATACTGTGATTTCTGGGCTCTGTTGTATCTGCTGTATTGTGTGTATCTGTTGTATCTGTTGTATATGACTTATATGCAAATCTTGTTTTCTTATAATGATATGAGAATCGTTGCCAAAAAAAATTTGCTAAAATAATTGAATATGTCACTGCTCTCACTTTTTTGTAAGGCCTGGTGTCCTACAGCAAAGCAAATTAAACAGGTTTGATATGATTACCCAATGACTAAATGTGGGTTGTTGTGGACTGTTCATTTTTCTTTTTATGTTCCAAGCACTAATAACTATTCTCTTTGTTCCAGTAAGGAAGCCAGCCTTAGGTAAATGGATATCTTTTTCTCATTTTTAATAGCTGTGTTACAGCATCACAGCTGCATCTTCACAAACTCTCAAGGGGTCGTAGTTGAGAGGCCTCGTGAGTGGGTTCTGTAGGTACTTCAGTAGGCAGCTCACGGGCCTCTGGTTTGAAAACACCCAGCTCTCTACCCACTCTGCTCCAGTGTTGCTCAGTCACCTGTATACAGCAACAGGGCAGAAATTATGTGTTATGTATTCTCAAAATTTCATCGTATGGTCTCAGTCATGTAAGTTTCATGTATTATCAGTAACAAGGCAGATTCTCCTCCACCTAAAAGAAACAGTGAAAGATGCATCACATCAGGGTGATCAGAGCCATCAACACCTGGAATTCTTGTAGGGATGATGCTGTCTAACACCTGCCTGTGCCCCTGAAGCCTCCCTGTGGGCACACCTTTCACCTGGAGCAGAGCACTGCAGGGCAGTTGCCAGCCAAGGTCTCTTTGCTCTGTGTGGAGCTGCTTTGTACCTGCAGGGCACAGCAGCTGGTGGGGAACATGCTGTTCTTCCTCCTGGTACCACCCTGAGGAGAAGCTGAGGAGAAATGAGGGACCCAGTGTTGGGGTTCGGGTGTTCCTCCCTTTTGTTTCTCTTCACCTGTGGAATTTTTTCCCCCATCAGCTGCTAAGGCACCATAATGGCCGGGTACTTAAGGGGAACAAAAGAAGTGATTGAGCTGAGGGAAGCAGGTATTGTGAAACTGAGAGAGGTTTTTTTTTCTCCCAGCAGGGTGGGGGTACCCTGGAGTTTGGGGCGGGCAAAAGGTTTGGCTGGAGGAGGGGACGGGACTCTTGCTCTGGGCCGCCAGGGAGAACGTTTGGAGGAGCTGTTGCTGGACCTCGCGGGGAGAGCTGTTTCTTCTGCTGTGGAAGGAGTCTCTGTCCAGAACCAGGACCTGTCACCATCTGTGTGGGTG
>VZTR01010144.1:82320-95356 GCA_013400775.1 Chaetops frenatus | reverse complement strand
GATCCACCACACCATCACCACGTGCTCCCTGAGCTCGCGCCACCAGCACCCCCTGCTGGCTGTGACCATCACTGCACCAAAGGTGCCTGCGAGCCAGCAGGCTCTCACTGGGTTCCTGCTTCTGTTTGTTGTTAGTGCCATAGTAACTGTTGTTTGTTTGTTTTATTATAAATACTAGTAAATAACTGTTATTCCATTCCCCATATCTTTGCCTGTGAGCCCCTTAATTTCAGAATTACGATAATTCGTAGGGAAAGGGTTTACATTTTTTTTTTTCATTCCAAGGGAGTTCCCCTGCCTTCCTCAGCAGACACCTGTCCTTCAAATCAGGACTCCCAGCCACCCATGCACCCTCTGCACCAGCTCCAGTGTGGGCTTCTCTTCGTGGGGTCACAGCTCCTGCCAGGAACCTGCTCCAGTGTGGGCTTCCCACAAGGTCACAGCCCCCTTCAAGCACATCCACCCACGCTCCACAGGCTGCAGGTGGAAACCTGCTCCACCATGGACCATGGGCTGCAGGGGCACATCCTGCCTCACCACAGTCTTCACTGTGGACTTCGGGGGAATGTCTGCTCCAGTGCTGAGAGCACCTCCTCCTCCTTCTCCTTCTTCACTGACCCTGGGGGTCTGCAGAGCTGTTTGACATTTACTCACTCCTCTCTCTGGCTGGTGTTTCACATCAGCTTTTTTCCACCATTCTTAAATATATTATCCCAGAGGCCCTTCCACCATTGCTGATGGGCTCAGCCTGGACCAGTCCATCTTGGATCCAGCTGGCATTGGCTCTGCCAGACATGGGGGAAGCTTCCAGGACCTTCTCATGCAAGCCAGCCATGAAACGCCCCTCCTGCCCCCCAGCCTTGCCAAGCAAACTGAATACAAATGAAAGGGTTACAGCACATTTCCACAATTCTATTACTGACTGTGTGTGCTAGGTGGGGATTTCCCAGATGCTGTCCTGAAAGACAATGGAGACATGGGCTATACTGTGAAAGTCTGAATGCTGTATGGAAATACGTGCCTCTATCAGTATGTCAGCATTTTCTGACAGTTTGATTGTTACAACTGGGGCAATCTGATCGTGTATGCATTAATGCTTATGACCAAAAGCTTTAAACCCAAGTTTCAAGGAAGAACTACCAAATTCTTTTGTTATAAATGTATTTCTTCCCTAAAAAATCAGACAGTTGAGATGTGTTAGTGATCCAGTTTTTGTCTGGAAATCAAAATTATTCACATTTGAATAAACTTTAAATTCTAGGGCCTAAATATAGGTTTCTTATTCCCTTTGAGACCATATTGCCCTCAATAAGTTTAAGAATTTAGACCTCTGCCTGATTAGCCCTTATCTGAGACCATACAAGGAAATAGTATTACCTTAAAGTCTGTGAACAATTTGGGATACACTGAAATTAATAACAAAGCCTTTGATGAGGGCAGAGCTGTAATCAGTGCCTAATAGTGAAACTAAAACAATATGAGAGAAGAGACAGATCATTGGTTTCATTTATGTGTCTGATGTTTTAATGATATAATGGCATTATCTTCAGCAGAGCTGGGATCTGACGCTGAATCACAACACTGGTCACTTGGGTTATTTACTGTAAGCCAACAGGAACAAGTCACCCCATTATGAAGCAGTCCTTATTACTCCCAGTCTGTTTTTCATATCACCTAAAATATGATTTCCCTTTCAAGCTTTCAACGTGTTATGTCTGGAAGCAATTGTGAAGCAAACCTGAAAATAAATATAACAACTAAAAATAAAACAATTTAAACTAACTAACTAACTATATTTAAATAAATAAATAAATAAATAAAGGCTGTACAATTTTAGCCAAGCAGATTACATGTGTGATGGTGGAGGGAGAAATGTTAAAAGCTGCTGCAATAGTTGTTGCCATACAGGGAACTTCAGACCCCAGGGCGGAGACCAGGTTTGGGAGTGGCCCCTGCCTCACTGCTGCAGGCTCAGAGTCAGTTCAAAGAGCTAAGCTATTCACCTAGGTTGTTCTCAGATGCTGGGAAGACACACAGGAATGTCCTGAGGCCAATTCCTTTGCGAGTGCCCAGCTGCCACCTCAACCAGGAGCTCAGAGGGCAGGTATGAAACCCCACCACTCCCACAGTAGGGTTCCTTAGCTGCCTGCACGCCCGAGTGAATGAGGGGGGAAGGCTGGCTCAGCCCCCAGCCGTGTCCCTGCAGGTTCAGGCTGGGCTTGACCCCCGACAGAGACTGGAGAACTCAGAGCTTTCTCTGGAGGGGCTGGGAAACAGACCCAGGATGCGTCTCCCTTCTGCCAGGGCCATGGAGCCCAACACAAACCAGTGCCCTTCCTTCCCCACACCACACGGGAGGAGATGTCTGTGAGCTGATAAAACCCAGGCCATTTTGCTCGGCAGTCGTCTCAATTTTTGCAAAGCCATTGGCAGTGCTGCAGCATGCCAGAGAGTTTGTCCCTGAGCTCTGCGTGCTTGGGAGGTGAGTTCACTCCTGCCCCCTGGGAACCTTAAGGAAGGCGACCTTAAGGGCCTTAAGCACCGGCTCAGCTCAGGCACCATCTGGAAACAATGAGCTGCTAGAAGCCAAGGTGCTGATGCACCGAATTAACACAGGTCCCAGGTGCTGACATGTTACTTCCTGCTCTCCCCTAGCCTCGTTGAGTCCCACACATGGATTTTGTGGATTCGGGCAGTAGGGACACTGCAGTCCTGGGGGCTAAGGGCTGCTGTGCTGGCGTGTTCACTGCAGCTGGGGCTGGGCGACAAGTGGTCAAGATTCTAAAAGTATGTTCTTTTCCTTTTCTGCAATAAATCAATACATTTCTCTGGGATTTTTCAATTTGTAGGTCCTTTTCAGCTTATCTCTTACTCTCATCAGTTTTCTTAACTTTGTTTTTCTTAGACTTCATTTTCTTTTTCGTCGCCCTTTAGTTCCATTCAAATCTAAGGTTTTCTCATTATTTTTGCTTTCCAATTGTTTATTTTATTCCATTTCATTTTTTCTCTATCTTTTCTCTAGTTTCAACTCAGTTTTCTCCTCCTTCTTTCTATCACCATATTTAAATTTCTCTTTCAAGGCCCACTTTCTATAGCCCTCTTCACATAATCCCTGAATAGATACTCCAACCCCCATATCAATCCTTTTTCTTTTTCTACTTATAACCTTTTGTCCTTTTACTGTTTTTTTCCCTCCCAATGCACATTTTCTCTCCCTTCTCATATCCAGATGTTTTTCCCTCTATCTCCAGCTGTGCGAATAAATGACTTTTTTGTTTTTTTCAAGGAAGTTAGGTCAATCCTGAATAAAAGCACACATATTTTCAGGAAACCAAAACAATTTTGGGTGAATGTTTCAAAAAGAAGAAACAAAAAAATTGTTGAGTTTGAACTTTGAGAATTTTTTTTATAGTAAATCATGCTGAAGTAAATTTGTAAATGTTGGAGTGACTGAAAAAAAAGCAAAAGCATTTAGGCTTTGAGGGTGGAGGTGAGGGCAGGGCAAGTAATTTGCCATTTCCTTTTTGGCAGGAGTAAAGATCTCAGCCGAAAATCACTCAGGTAGCTCTTGCTACACCTTCAAAGGATTTTCGTTTAGAACAAAGCAAATGTTTTGGGAGCAAAACAAATTCATCTGATAAATCTATTCTGCCCCTAATTTCCATTTCTTTCTCTTCCCCTGTCCAGACTGATTAGGTGCAAATAGCAGGGAGGCACAGTGCACTTTTTAGCTGCTATTTGGATGTTACATTAAAGAAAAAGGGTTGATCTATTCCCAAGCAGGGAGCATCAGCTGTACTTTCTTGTGTTTCCCAGTCCTTAGCTTCCTGGGACAGCAATTAAAATAGATCCCAGGTGGCTTAAAAATCTTGAATGACATCAAAAGCACAGAAGCTTCTTACGATTGACAGTAGTTTCTTGAAAGGGGGGCAAATATGTTTCTTGTCGATGTTCTGCACTTCAGTAGACAGCATTAGTCTCAGATGAAGGCTGCAAAGTGAAAAACAACAGCTGAGGACAGCCAGGCTCTGCCCTGAGACATGCAATATGATTTCTAGTGGTTTGGATCAGAGTCACATCTGGGTACCTGCGAGAAGAATTCAGCTCAGACATGGCCCTGAATGCCATGTTTTCTGTCCATTGTCCCTATATCACCATCAGCAAAAAGATTTTCTGGGAGAGGAGGGGAAGAAGAGGAAACTGCCAATAAGAGGATATTCTTCACTCATAAATCCCAATGCATTGAAACACAGATTAGACCCCTGCTTTCTTTTTAACCATCCCCTGCCTAGAGTCACTCAATCCTGAAATTTGCTGAACTGTTCAGCTCATGTCTGCCCTGAAGTAATGAATTGGCAGGCCTATTTCTAACGGTGATTAATGAAGGTTTTCAGAGGCAACCCATTATTTGATCCAAAGTTAAAACAGTGGTTCATCATTAATCACTACACGACACAGGCTCACAGATTCATAATTCTCAGCAAGCCCATTTCATTAAGGGTCCCTCTCTTTCTCTTGTTAACCCAGGGCTCCCCTGTCTCCCCACCCCTCATGGATGCCTTCCTGGCACTCCACTTCCAGCTCTCTTTGAAGAAAAATTCATATGCTCTCCGGGATATTTTTCAGTCTCTCCAGCCTCTCAGAACTACAGCATTTTCCTTTAGATTTTAAAAATCCCTCTTCCCATAGAAAAAGGTATCCGATTATCAAATATGAGCCAACATTGGCACCCAGTGGCTGAACAGATTAATCACAGATACATATTCCCCTGAGCCCACCTTTTCCATTCTTCAAAGACAGGTTTTCCCCTGGGATGTGTGTAGTATTCTTATTCTTATAGCTCTAGGCCATCTAGGCATGGCTGTGGACTGGTTATGCTAAATGAGGAAAATGCAGGTTGTGGCAGGTTCTCCCCTCTGCCAGGGCCCATCAAAGTCACTCCACAGAAGTCACAAGGTGGGACCAACATCATCAAAGTGCCTGGGGCAAGGAGCCCTTCACTGGCTCCCAGGAGGTGACAGCACCCACACAGCATCATTTGTCACCCAGCAGATGTCCTGGATCTGCTCCTGCAGGCATGACCTGCTTGGAGAAGGGCTGAAGCTGTTTGTTAGCCCTGCTGCCCCACAGAGCCCCAAGACACTTATAGTGGGCTTAGGCAAAGTCATGGTGAGCTTTTTATCTCTAAACTGTTTTCCTGAGCTTGCCAATGACTTGCTCTGGGAAAATGTGGTGAGTTGACCTTGTCTGGATGCCAGGTACTCACATGCCACTGTTATCACCCGCCTTCTCAGCTGGGCAGGACAGGGTGGGTAGAAAATAAGACAGAGACAAACACTTGGGTCAAGATAAAGACAGTTTAATAAAGTAAAAGCAAAGCTACACACAGAAACAATGGAAACAAAAGATTTATTCTCTACTTCCTACCAGCAGGTGATGCCCAGACAGTTCCCAGGAAGCAGGGCTTCTAGTTGCTCTGGAAGACAAATGTCTTCTACATGTCTTGGAATTCTGTGGTCAGGGACCACGTATTTTCTGCTTCCTGCCTGAATTCTCTCACTCCTTTCTCTGATTTCTTTGTTGAAGGATCATCTTCTTGAACAAACTTCTCCTCTTCTTCCTGCTTCCTTACTAATAGGTGATATGGAGCTGTTGTTTTCCTTATCCACGGTTCCTTTTTTCCTGCTGGAGTGATGACTGTAGTGTTTGGGTGTCTGTCTCAAGCACAGTCCTCTGAAAGTAGTGAACTGTGGCTCGGTAGACACAGGCCAGGCACCAGTATAGTGATGGAAACTGGTTTTCACCAGGGTAGGCAAAGCACTCTTCTGTCAGGTGGCATGCCAGTTTGTCAGAGTTACTTTCATGTTCGGGTTTCAAGTCCCAGGCTGTGGGACGTGACAACCATTCTAGGAACCTGCCCAAATCCTTTCACACACCCTGCCACCCAGGAATCTGTTCCGTCCAGACACATTTCAGTCTCTCCTGACCTAAAAGTTGTCTTCTCTGATGCCAGGAGGACACCAGGTTCCACAAATGCTACCGTGTTAATCAGCAGTATTAAAGAGCTCACAAGGGTGAACAAGAAGCTCAGGAACCTCATAGTAAAACCATCCACATCAACCCCGAGTAGGAGGAGGGAGATGTATTCCCTCATCATCACCACAAGATAGCTCCCCCAAGCACAGCAAGGCCACCAATGCCAGGGCAAAGCACAGAGCTCTCGCTTGTTCTCAAGCTCAGCAGAATAGAGATATGCAGTGCAGTCAGCACAGCCTGTGCAGGTGTTTGCCACTTCCCAATTACTACAGCTGTAGCACATTAAACAAAAAACTGCCACTGTCTCATGCCTCACACTGGGCACCAAAACGACTGTGATGGGTTGGCCTTGGCTGATGTCAGATGCCCACCAAGCTATTTTACCTCTCTCCCCCCAGGAGCACAGGGAAGGGAAGAAAATATGATGAAAACAAAACCCTTGTGGGTCAAAATCCAGGCAGTTTAATAAAAGCAAAGGCAAAGGTTGTGTGTGGAAACAAAGGAAAACAAAATATTTATTCTCTAGTGCCTATCAGTAGATGATGCCCAGCTACTTCCCAGGAAGCAGGTCTTCAGTACACAGAGTGGTTACTCCACAAGACAAACACTGCAATAACAAGTACCCTCCCCTCCTCCATCCTCTTAGCTTTTGGAATGGAATTATCTTATGGTATGGAATATTCCTTTGGTCAGTTTGGGTCAGCAGTCCTGGCTGTGTCCCATCCCAAGATCTTGCCCTTCCCCAGCCTGCTGGAGAGAGTGGAATCTTGAGGAGACAGCCTTGGTGCTGTGTGAGCTGCTCAGCTGCAGCCAAAACACCGGTGTGTTATCAGCACCTTCCTAGCCAGCAATGCAAAGCACAGCACTGTGGGGGCTGCTGGGGAGAATGTGAACTTCTGCTCAGCCAGACCTGATACAGAGAGACAATGCCAGAAAAGCTGGATGGGGGCTGACATGTAAAGGAGCCATCCCGAGCCACTACTGTTGCCTGTAGTGCCATGGAAGCACTGACTCTGCCTTATGGACATTCATTGCCAGTGCCCCCAAAACACACCAAGAGCCCTAGCCATGTTGCAATCACAGAAACATCGGCAAAAGGGGATCCAATACTTTCAAAATCAGAAGATAAAGAGTAGAAAGGAAATTTCCAATAACTTTACAAAAGCATTTAGCTCTGAAAAAGCTGAAACATTTAATTAACATACAGAAAACTAGTTCTCTGAATTAATGTAAAAAATGTTATGGCATTGTATTAAAATGCTGTAATACCTACAGGATATACAGGTGATATTCAAAATTTTAATAGGATAATACTGTAAGGTAATTTATATGTAACATGAAATTAAAACATTTAAATTTTGCATAAATCCTTTTTCTGTATTTTAGAAATGGACAACTTGGCTTCCTTGGGTCCATGGGAGAAACAGCTGTAAAATATTCCTTTAGTCCTTTTAGCCAGAACCAACTTCTTCAGTCACTGAATTGAAAATGCTTCATCAGCTTTAATCATAACACCTCTAATCAGATGTAAAAATTAAGGCACAGAGGAGTAAACAGCTTTTTGTTCAAGTCTACACAGAAATCTATTTGAAGTATCATCAACTGCTTTCCCTACAGGACACTGTTCCTTCCAGCACTTACTATTACTTTGTCCATGCAAAGGTAGTGTTAATTAATGAGACACTATATTCAGGTTTTTAAAACAGTGCTTTATAGTACTCCAACCCATCTGAGAATCCCTCTTTTCATTCCTACCCTGTTACATTTACCTCAACCTATTAAGTAAGACTACAGATGGCAGAGAGCAAAATGCTAGTGCCTTCCACTGCAAATGCAGATATTGCACGGGATTGAAAACCCCGTCTGAACACAGATGTTCACTGGCTCACAAAATCGAACACACCTGGATATCAAAAGGCAAAAAGTGTACTTAATTTAAAAGATCCTAAGGTAATATTAAAAATACCTCAAACACATACATCATAGAAGATGAACACAAATAAAATTAAAGTTCTCTATGAAGAAAAGTCACATTAATTTTCCTTTCAGTCTGAGAAACTTACTTCCCATCAAGCACTTTCTGTACTGCAACCAAGGCTGTAAGCTACAACGTAGAACAGCACACACAAGAAAGATACGTCCTAAACCTTCCCCACGGTCACACTGAGTAGGGATGCTGAGATCCTGATCAGTTTTAAAAAGAAAATAACTCACATAAGATAAAACAATATCCATTCTGCCTGCCAGTGACCTCGCAGCTTTCCTGGAGAGCTTTCCTGGAGCTGTGACCTGGTAACAGTTTGACCTCAGAGAACAGTGGCCCAGTGTCCCACCAGAGCAGAAGTGCTCTCACCGGCTGAGCTCCGAGTTGCAGATTGGGGCTGGCTCTGCAGGAATCCCAGGAATGTGCTGGGTATGACTGCTCAGTGGGGCTCTGCTGCCTGTGCATAACCTCCTGTCTCTCTGAGACATCATTCCTCCCAGGACAGCCATGTGTGATGCCGAGCACTTGGGTGAAACCGCTGGCTTGAAGTCAGGCATCAGGCAAAGGACTGCAGGCAGAGCTTAGGCAGGAGGCACCGTGTGTGTGTGTCTGTCTATGGGCACGCACTCAAGGAAACATTACTGCTCTGCGAAAGTGCCCCCAAAACACCAAAACTTTGGTGCCTTGGAAACACCAAAAAGGCTTCTTTCCCCTCACCCCAGCCCACCCCTGCACAGGCTGCTCTTCCATGTGGAGCTACACGTGCCTCCACATCCCTCCAGCCCTCACTGGCCGGCTCAGCCTTTGAGAGCCCCACCTTACTGGCAATCAAGGTGTTAATGTCATATTGGCAGCCACTCACCGGGAAATTGGACAGCCCTGCAAACCACGGAAAGTTCCCAAACCCACCCTTTTTTTATTGCTGGTGATTTTGTACAGAGCCTGCTCAGCCCTGTGGGCTGACATGTTAGCCACACCTCAAGGACACAGCTCTGTGGCTCAGCGTTGCCTATATGTGTTTGAAAGAAGGTTCTTTCCTTTATGCTCCACAAGCTTACAGAACGCAGGGGGAAGATTCCCTTCCCCTCCCCCACCCCATCCCTTTATTTTCACAGGCTTTGCTCATAAACAGACTGGGAATACTCGGTGGGAATATATTCTCTGTAAATAGTTTCTTCTGCCTGCCACCTCTGTGCAGCCAGGAATGACGCCAGAAAAAGGCTGCTCAAAAGGAGCCTGTCTCTTTAGTACTAGGAGTTGAGATATTCAGCTGGGCTGAGCAGATCTCAGTTCTGTCCCCTTGGCATTTATGCAATCTATGTTAGATAATGAAGTAAAATCAGACATGATCAGAAGACCACCTACTGGGCTGCCACCCACCCTCCCCATCCATACTGATGGGGAGCATCAGCCTGAGCTTGCTTTCGGTCCCCAGCCGGCCCAGCCCAGCAGGACCTGGCAGCGAGAGTGGGAGCAAAGCCACAGCCCTGTGCCACAGCAGAGGTGGGGTTTTGCTCCGTGGTGCAGCCTTCCCCGGACATGTCCCCTGGCACAAAACCCGGCTGCACCTAATTTGTGGCCCTGCTACAAGACAGTGAAGTTCGGACAACTTGGGAAGTTACCCGGTGCCCACTGCCTGGTGTGTGAGCATTGCGCTACCGGTCCTGCAGCAGAGAATACACGATGCTGATGGACTTGCCCTGCTTTGCCAGGGAGACAACCCTTCGGAAGGCATCCGGGAGGCACGCTGCGAGGAGCGAATTAAGCCTCTTTGTTTTAACCAGCTCTGACAGAGCCGAGGGGAGCATCTTTCCGCGGTTTCCTTGCAGGTCTCTTTCCTTTAGGTGGCGGTATATGTTTGCAGCTCCCCGCAGCACCGCCCGCGCTCCCAGCCCTGCGCCCGGCATCCTCATCCGGTGCTCAACCAGCGCTGGGTTAATTTTCCAGAAAATCCTGCACAAGCAATTAAAATGTTAATGTTGTGAGGGAAATGCCTCTGTTGAAGTAAACTCATTCGAGAGTCGGTTGTGCTCGGTGGAAGGGGAACAGTCTATTGATTTTGAACAAGGTCATATCTCATCAGACTTGCCACCTGGATTATTTTTGTTTGCGCTGATCAGCTACGAAGTCCTTGATTTCCCAGCGAGTTTGAAATCACCTTAATGAAGCAGAAATTTAAGGGGGGGGTATGGTTTCCCTCCCAAGACTTTTCTTTATTACAGAAATGTACTCCCTCACCTGTTTATCTCTGACCACCTGCTCACCTCTGTGTTTGTTAACCTTATTTCACTAAGGCAGCAATAACTGATGCAAAAATCTCAGTCCTGGCAGCTGCCAAATGAATTCACACCTTACACTGGGATTTGTGCTGCAGCCAGCCAGCAGTGCCTTCCCTCAGTAGGCTGAGAATGCCTCAAAGTGAAATTATCTTAGAAACGAACAAATCCAGCAGCAACATTTGTGTGTGCATAGGGTAGTTCTGCATTGTACTGTATTTATAGTAGAAAGGGCTATAATGGAAGGAAAGTTGTCCACTTTTTTCTACAGCAGTTCCTGCTGATGGAGGCTGCATGAGAATAACCCCATTAAGACAAGGTACGCTCAGTGAGAGCATGCTGGTATTTCATTATGAGCAAGAGACACCTGGGACAGAGAAGCAGAGGCACCTAAATCTCATTTCATTTGCAGATTCCTTATGGTCTCTGCCCAGAGCTTGTAGTCTTTCCTCCCCAAGCCAAAGGTCTTACAATGCTCTCTTTTCATGAATGTGGTCACGCTGGAAAAGGTGGATGTGCTTTTTCATCGTATCTAAAATAGGTTATGCTATTTCTAGTGATATGGGCTATGACTGTCCAACCCAAATGCTAGGGTATTTGCATGCTTAATTCACAAGTCTAATTGCCATAATTGCACATGCTCATTAGGCAATTTTGTGTGCAAATGCTGAGTTAGGCACATAACTAGGCATAGTCTTTGCAGTGTGATTTGGTTCAACACTTGTGGAAAATTTGTGAACAAATTAGACATGCAATTGAATGCACATTTTCTATGCTAAGAAGTTGGGCAGGGCCTGGCACCAGGCAGATTGCAGTCTAAATGAATGAGCAGGAAGTACTACCCTTGTGAATCTGGTGTAAAACTGAGTCCTTCATCCAGAGAAAAAAATTAGACCTGAGCTGTCCTTCACATTATCCAAAGACCCACACCCTCCTTTCAGGCTGGGCTGGAATACTGGGAAGCAAAACAAATTTAACATTCATCTAAGAAAACAAAACGAAACAAATAACACCACAAATCCACCAACAACAATTGTGAAGCTCTAATTTTATGATCTGATTGCTGAGGACGGGTAGATACAGAGCCTCCCTGTCAGAAGGGAGACAAAGCCAGCCTGTCTCTTCCTATATTCCCATAGAAGACACAACAGTGAGTAACCCAAGTAGCTCAGTGTTAGTAATAAAAGATACTAGCACAGCTTTAAACCAGCACAGCTGATTTGAGTTAGAGCCCGCCTGTGCAAGCATGACTATAAGAAAGCCCAACTTTCACGGTCTAATGTTTGTAATTTCTCTCTCTCACTAAAGATATATGTTCTTTTAACAAAAACTACAGAGGAAAATCCCCCAAAAGTAAGAATTCAAGGCACTGAAAGATTGAGTTATGGTTTGTTTAATCCTTCGATTTTATCCTTCCCAAGCCAGTCTGCAAACTCTCTTGCTCTGAATTTATGACAAGCAGGACTAAAGGGACTGTCTATAGATTAACATTGACATTTCCTTTGTGCATTAATCCTTTGAATCTCATTTACCATACATTTCTGCTGAATGACATAAAAATGATCATTTTTTTATTACTGAGTAGATTATGATGAGGGGCATTTTCACCGCCATTCAGAAAAATATTGAACGGGAGTCAGAGCTGTCTTTTCACCTTTGCCTGCACGGTGGCAATGTGGGCTCCCTGGGAGGGACTGCTTTCTGGAGGACAGAGAGGTGCAGCTCCAGTCTGCATATTCCCATGAGCCAAAAGCACAGGATGCCACAAGGTCAGGGACACTTCCCAGGCTGTAACACCACTTAGCAATGAGCACTTCAGATGGAGACACTCAAAGCTGGGACATCCTCAGCTTTGCCACAGCTGCACAGAAGGCAGCCCTCCCTGCCCAGGACAGAGGCTGCAGCTCCATCATCTAACATGGCTCCTTGCCCAAAGTTTTTTGATAGCAGGTAGGCTTGCTAGCTGTAGGTACATACCATAGCACTGACATATGAGGCTTCTCTGCCACCAAGAGCATAGCCTGACACATGTCGTATCAGAGGAAAGAAAAGTTGTGATGGCCCTGTTTCCTGTAAACTGCAGATTTGCATTAAATTTCCTTGGGTTTAAAAGTGTGAAGAACCTGAAGTTGACATGGTTTGTGTTGAAATATCATCTAGTTCCAACTCCCCTGTTATGGGCAGGGACATGTTCTACTATTCCTGGTTGCTCAAAGCCCCATCTAGCCTGGCCTTGAACACAACCAGGCATGACAAATCCACAACCTCTCTGTGAAACCTGTTTAGTGCCTCATCACCACACCAGTAAATAAAGTCTCCTTAATATCCAATCTAAACCTACCCTCTTTCAGTTTCTCCAGCTCTCTTGTAGCTCCTTTAGGTACTGGAAGATGCTACAAGGTCTCCCTGGAGCTTTCTCTTCTCCAGGCTGAACAACCCCACCTCTCAGCCTGTCTCCATATGAGAGGTGCTCCAGCCCTCTAATCTTCTTTTCCCTCCTCTGGACTTGCTCCAGAAAGGTTCATGTCCTTAGGTTCTTAAGCTGGGGGCCCCAGAGTGGGATTCCAGGTGGGGTTTCATGAGAGCAGAGTGGAGAGGGAGAATCACCTCCCTCAACCTACACATTTCTTTGATTCAGCCCAGGATATGGGTGACTTTCTGGGTTATAGATAGATATAGATAGATATAGATATAGATATAGATATAGATATAGATATAGATATAGATATAGATATAGATA
>VZTR01010144.1:0-81970 GCA_013400775.1 Chaetops frenatus | reverse complement strand
GGAGAGGAGAGGAGAGGAGAGGAGACTGCAGTCATCACATGAGCAAACACAATGGAACTCTATTCACCCAGAGCCAAGCAGACCCTTATGGAGCTGTCCTTGAACATTTTGTCCTGCAGCATCTTTAAATGGACACAGTTACTGTGCTATTACGTGGAGCTGACTGGGAACCTTCTTGTGTTCAAAGTTAGCATTAGTTCAAGGTAGCATGGAAAAATACCTACAGAAGTGTTGTAACTGTCTGGGAGAGGTAGCGGGGAAGGAGGGAGAGAAGGAAAGATGAGTGAGGGAATGGAGAAAATGCATTCATATAATATTGCATGTGCCTATGATGCCAGCAAACATTGACATTAAGCTTCCATGTTTTATTAATATAAAATTCTCAATTAAACAAAAAATCATAGAACACATAAAATTTGATATTATACAGTAAATGAATGTGAACAGAGGAACCACCCAAATGAAAATTCAGGGGCTAAATACCCCCACCTGCTTTATAGCACATACAGCAGAGTAAGCCTAGGAAATATTCCTTAGGCTATAAAATTACACAAAGGACTAGAGTGTCCCATTTTTCTTTTTAATTTAAAGAAAATAGCCAGAGCCACTGAAGAGAGGGAATTGACCTCTTTGGGTCTCTCACTTTCTCAGAGACGTTTCTGGTCAATCAAGCCCGTACATCATTCCTGGAAGAATGACCACAGCCTCCACACTTCTGGCCTCTACCCTGGAAGCCATTGCTTATATTTCCATTATCCCACTGTGTGTTAGACTTGTCCACAGCCTTCATCAATGGTGAAAGGTCAGAAGTCTCCCAAACTTAGATATTGGCATATAATCTTCAATAAGTTAGACACAGAAATTTCAAAATCCATATTCCTGAGTGATGGGACATGTCATCCCCCCTTTATGCTTCTTTTCCAGGGGTTACAGGCAGTTTGGACTGTGCAGCTTTACAATCCATCCATTTTAAAAGCAATTAAAATAATATAGAGTTGATGATATTATTTTTTTTTACGCACCACAGCTTGCAGGAGTGCTGAATGTGAAAAGCTCCTTCCCATACAACATAGCATGCAATACCCTCCTGGGGTGGGGACCACCCAGTCAGCCACTGAGCACCCCGGCTTTGAAGGCATGCCCCACTTTCCTGGCACTGAGAATGGGAAGAGACAGTGGGTTCCTGCTTGGGAGCAAGGAAACACTGCAAAGCCAAAAGCTGTGCCCAAGCTACTCACAGATGTGACTATGCCCAAGATGATCAGAGAGGCATTTCCTACTGCTGGCTGTGCCTCAGGTTATAAATAATTTCCATTTTCCTTTGCTAAGGATTTTTTTTCCCCCCTTTCTCGTGGGGAAGATAAGCTCCCCTGTGAGGGTGGCACAGCTCAATGAGAAAAAAAGCCTCCCTCCAAATCCTCCGGGATCCTGGACGTGCTGAGGGCTGCACTTAACCTCGGCTCTCAGAGCAACGAGGGTCCTTCAGAGCCAAGGCTGTGCCTAGCTGGGGGGGAGGCAATTATCCACCAGGAAATATGTGGAGACACCACACACACACACACACACACACACACACACACACACACACAGGCACACAGAGCAACAATGCAGGCCTGATCTCCAGAAGTGTGGAACGCTTGTGAGGCAGCGAACACCTCCGGCACCCTGCACCAGGAGCTAAGAGCATCTAGCACTTTAGGAGAGCTGCTAAGCACCCCCAGAATATGTGTGGGGGTTTTTACACGTGGTCAGAGCCTCGGTTACCCTGAGATCCCTTTACACCGAATTAAGATAAATCGCAGAGAAATATACAAAGATGCATAATTTACCCTCTCTTCGACTGATTTAAGTGTATCCCCACAGGGAACTACACCCATTTAACTAAAATCAAGTTAGAAATCAATTTAGTTACATTAGTGCATTTTCGGTATGGAATAGCCCTTAATTTGAATGGGAATAAAGACCCACTATGGGCCGATTGATTCTGTTAGGTGAAGGAAAAGCTTTTATACTCAATATAGCTACAAACTAAATCTGTTTCAGAATGCTACAGGATATTATATATGGGAAACACGAGGATCTGTGCATATAGGCTTGGCTTTTATTGCACAGCTCTGAACATCTTAATTCCTCCTGTGATTTCAGGCATTCCCACACAGAGTTATCCCAGAAAACCCTGGAAAAGGGGGCAGTTTACCTTCCAATAACCACGGGGGCTTACTTTTAGTGGCAGAATGTGTGAGGGATCAGAGAGGTCTTTCCAATTTAATGTGTGAGCTCAGGAGACACAGGAGAAAGGAAAAGCCTACCCTCCAGGAGCATTCAGGGGGAAAATGACGCACACTGGCAGGGAAAGGAGTCAGGAAAAGAAATCCCATCACAGCTTGCTGTGTGCAGAGACAAGGACTGAGCATAGCATTACAGGTTGAAGGGAGGGAGCAGATCTGTTTGCATCCAGCAGGACCTGGCAGGGAGCGGGTGTCATGTGTGGAACAGCTTGAGCAGCACACGTCCCCAGAAGGAGGGTTGAAATGTCCCTTCAAAGCTGGCTCACTTTCCTCCGAGGCACAGAGGGGGCTGATGGGTACACTGGGGGAGCCTGGGAACACCAAGTGGTCCTGAGGGCCTGTTTGCAGCCACCTCTGGCTAACAATTCTGGCTCTGTCTGCTGGCCAAAGCAGACCCCACAGTGGTTGTGTCCTACGGGATTCCCATTTGACCCTACTGCCTTCCCATGTCTTTGTGCATGAGGGAGAGATCAGGCAAGGGAGAGGGAACAACAGTCAGGGGTCTCCAGCAATGGTGGTCTGCTCATCACATCTGCCTTATTTTCACTATTGTAATTTCTTAGACTTCTGAAGATAGCCTGCTAATCCTGCCCCCACTATTCAGCTCTTGACCTTCAAACACGGCCCTGGGAACAAAGTTATCAAAGATATATGAAGTAAGACTCTAGGTGGCACTTCAGGCTGCATAACTGTGACCTTGTCTATCAAGACATGCAGTATTTAAATCATAAATTTAATCAGGTAATCTTTAGGCAATCGGGGTGATCAGAAAAAGTGCGTTAGCACTGTGTAGTCCCTGCAGCAATTTCCAGTATACATTTCCAGTGTACCCAGAACTATAGTTCAGTTCCACTTCACTGGCAGAAATCAAGAGAAATCTCAGTCAAGAAAACCAAACTACTCACTGGAATAAATCAGATACAGCCCCATGGAGCTCTTTCAAGACCACAAGTTTGTCACCTATGCAGAAGCAAGAAACCTAAATATATCTGTAAGCCTCAAATACTAGAGAAGAATGCTATAGTAAAACCACAGGCAATTCAGCTAAACGCTGCAACACTCCGATGCCTGCTGAAGGGGTACACAGGCTGTATATTTTATTTCTGTCCAAAGCACTTTGTCTATTTTCTGCACATTTCATCACAACAGAGCTAGCAGTATTTTATTCTCTCCTCTCTCTAAGCCCCAATGAGTAGTCAGTGGGTGCCCTGGACATGTGCTTGCTTGACAGTTTACTAAGAATGAAGAAACAGAGCAGCAGTGAAGCATGCTCCTGCATGTTTTTTGGAATCGGGGCCTAAATGCCAATCCATTTCTCAGTGGACATCTGAAGGTGCTTTCCACACCACAATTATCTAATGGCAAAGCTGCCAAAGAAGGATTCTGCCTTTTCTCACCCACAGCTATTTGTTACTCTCCCTCCTCCTTCCCATTTATCACTCCTAAGTGTGCTGATACCCTTTAAACTAAATCAGTGAAATAGCTGGTATTAGCAAAACCAGAAAAACCCTTCTGGTCTGTTTTAGATGACACCAGAAATAGCTGCCTTAATGTAACTGTGGCAGGAGACAGGAAACTGCAGTAGGGAAAGGGGCAGAGAGGAAATGCATTGGGAAGGGCAAGGACCTCTTCCAACTGTTTTCTTCCTACAGAAGCACTAATGGTGATTAGCAGCCAGCTGTTCTATACTAACTGCACAAAAATAAATAAATAAATAAATAAATAATCTGCTTCTTCTTAGCTTGTCTTCATTGGATCTGTGTTAGACTAGCTCAAAATTCAGCACCATGAAATCCCATTGACTCTCTGGAAAGTGGCACAGAAGACACGCAGGCCTCCAAGTCTGCCAATGCAACCCAGCCATTGCTTCACCACCCTTCCCATGCCTCATACAAGGCTCCCAGGAGTGTTCATGTACCTGGGAAGGGAAAGCCTGGTCCTTTTGCCTCGGAGCTTCACTAGCAAGCAGCAAAGCTGGGGCAGCTCCAGGAGGATATAACACCTTCCCCCGCTGGGCCAGTCCTTCCCCATCGGATGCAGAACAGGTAGCAGGCAGTTGGCAGCAGGCAGTTGGCAGCTGCAGAGAAAAGCAAAAGCAATAAGAAGCCGAATCCCAGCCAACCTGTAGAGGATTTATAAAATGAGGGTCAAGTTTTGCCAAACTTATTTTCTTTCACAGTGAAGCTAGTGGACCCAATTCAGAGTGGTTCCCACAACAAGCTTTCCTCTATTCTCTCCAAGGGAGGAGGAGCATAACCCATAAAAGCTGAAGCCTCCACGCACAGGTTCAATGTTCCAAGGTACACAGAGGTATGAATATACAGAATAGAGGCAGAACAAAAGCAATGCTGTATTTATTTTTTGTCAGGTCCCCTCCATCTCCATCTGAGTCCAGCTTGCCATAGCTGCAGAAGCATTGAATAGTCATGGTATTGGGCAAAGTGAGTTCACCTTTCAGCAGAGGGAACATCAATCAGTCCTGCCCTCCCCACCTTAGCCTCTCTGTTTCAACAGCACCAGAACATTTCACCATTATTTTATTGCTCATTACCCTCTGTTTATTG
The DNA here is from genome assembly GCA_013400775.1 of Chaetops frenatus. Lineage (NCBI taxonomy): Eukaryota > Metazoa > Chordata > Aves > Passeriformes > Picathartidae > Chaetops > Chaetops frenatus. Next base: position 77,118 of record VZTR01010144.1, on the reverse strand, counting down.
TTCTCACAGTCTATCCACAGCTTATCCCTGAGGATATAGTGAAGGCCTACTTCACCCTTTGAGCAAAGCTATGGGAAAACTTCATGGCAGTCCCAATAGGCATTTTGGTCCCTAATTCCCAGTGAGGATCAGGAAGTCTGGTGTTGAGTAACACTGATGCATGCTCTGTGTGACATGCTTGTGGTCCTAGAGATTATGTGCACTTTCTCACAGTGAAGTCCCAGCACTCTGGGGTCCCCAGCCTAAATAATCCAGAGAGCAGGAGCTCTCTGGATGCAAGGGGATGCAAGGTCACTGGAGTCACTCTGCCCACCTGGGAAGCCAGGGCAACTATCACTGATACCAGCTGAAGGATGAAGGACAACAGGTTCACAAGACAGGCTCTGAGGTCACCTCTAGCATCCTGACTACCTTGTAAAGGCCACCAAGGGAGGACCACACCAATGCCCTGTTGATGAGGCAGCCTGGCACTGCACAGTGGGCCCAACGCTGAAAGCTGGGAGATATCATTCTAGGGAAGAGGAGGGAGAAACACAAACTAAATGTGGCAGGTATGAGATAGTACTTGTAGGACCAAATCCTGCTTCACAGTGCTGGGTTGGTGCAGTACCCTGCTCCTACCTTTGGTACCTACAGAAAAGCTCTTCCTTTAAATCTCTTACTGCTATTTTCTCTTTCAGCCTGAGTGAGAAACTCAAACTACAGTTCTTTATGCTTGTTTTTATATATATGGAAGACATAACCTAAAGTATTGGGGTATTTTGTTCTCTAGGCTGGCTCTGGACAGTCATGTCATAATGAAGAACACCATAAATGTCAGTTTGCCTTAGAAGTCACTCATCAGGGATTTAGGTTCACCATCCACAAACAGTATTATCTTCAGTGCCATAATCAGCCTGAAGGAGGAATGGGTTCCTAGGACCTCTGGCATTTCAAGTGAAGTAAAGTTACACAATTAAACTCCAGTTAGGAAATATCCATAACTTACCAACAGGAGAGAGCAGTTAAGAGCATTACCAGCTGTCAGCACCTGAGAAACTAAATTAAATGGCCAGAGCACTGAGATATGAAAACTGAAGGAAAAATCACATGTGCCTACTTTCTTTACGACTCCAATGTCATAGGTCATATGTTGTGCTAACCTGTAAGAAATAATAGGAACTTGGAGATAAAATATAGCTCCAAATGTGAACTGGGGCATGGCATAGAAGAAGTTAAGCAAGGACAAACAGATTACTAGTACTCTGAAGTATAAAACCATTCTCCCAGAGACTGCTCTCTCTACTCTCAGCAGCTTCATAAACCAAACCAGCTGTTGCAAATAACACTGTTAGATTTTTAAAGACATCAATTTCCTTGGCTGTAAATAGGATGCTATTTATTTTAAACTAAAACTACTCTCCCATGTAAATTTGTTTGGGGTTTTTAAAAAAATTGAATTAACCATATATGTAACAACAGCCTTTCAGGTATGTGTGATGCTTATAAAGAGATTCCTGAAAAATTTGCTATCACCCTTACAAATTTCTCATTCCCTTCCTGAATATCAAATAATCTGGGCAATGGAAGGCAAAATGGAAAATAAATAAGCAACAACTAAAGTAATTTGGGTGGGCTTTATTTGTCAGGAACTGTGACGTCATATGGAGGAAAAGAGATCCCTTAACCCAGGTTTGTGAAATGGGGATAAGCAGCAGCAGCAGGGACTAGTTCAACTTGTGTTGGAGAAGGAAGAGGATGAATGCGTTGAAGCATCTCCTGACTGAGAGACAGAGGAGCCACAACCACCTCCCACCCTTCCATGCGATGGAGTTCCTTACATTCCCCAACAGCAGCAGATATGGGACAGCAACTATCACATGTGTAGAACGGTTGCATCATCACTGTGTGGCATCAACAGCCTGATTTGGAGGGTCAGTGCAGGACAGATGTTTGGCATTATCCAACAAGAGGCGCTGGGAGGAGAGCGGGAGCAGGTTTGGGGAAGGGTGGTGGTAAGCAGGGAAGAGGATAGTGGGAGCTGGAGTCAAGCCTAATGTGGTGTCAATTAAGAGCCTGGTAAAAGCAGGAAAAATTCACACTTCTGAGAAAGCTTTACAAGCAACTGCTAATGAAATGGCAACCCCAAAATACTTTTGATCCTATTCTTTTTTCAAAGGCATCCATCTGAACAGCAGCTCCTGTTTCAGGATGCTCGTATGGAGTGAGAGGTAGAGCATGCCTATGGCCCCAGAGGAGCACAGTGACACTCTCAGCCAGCACTTGCCAGCCACAAGTACCAGCCTGTCTAATGAGGCCCTCCATCACTCCCTTCCCTGCTGGCTGCACACTGTGGGTGGTACTGGAATGGATGCCTTCACCAAAATGCTTGCTTCATATCAGGGAGCTGCACCCATTTGTATCTCCACTCCCCTGGCTCTGCAGGTGCCTCTGGCCACACACCATGGTGAGGGGGAGGAAATGACATTGGTTGTGATGGAGCCTTTAAGGGAATGCTGACTCACCCCCATCCAGAGGTTGCAAGAAACACCCAGAAATCTCTCTCAGTGTTTTGCTGCAGATGGGGAAATGTAGGCAACAGGCACAATACCTCCCCAGCCTGCCATGGCTTTGAAATGCCATGGCCTGGCACAACATCGCTAAAACAAATACAGCAATTAAAAACCTCTGGGCAATTGACTCTGGCTCTGCAAACAGACAAATGGGTGGCAGAGTGGTGGCAATGACAAGAGTTGCCTGGTAATCCATTTTATCCGAGCTACGTAATGGTCACATCTATAAAGATGTAGCAGAAGAAAGGGAGGGAAGCACAGGTAATGCCATAAAGGGAAGGAAACAGAACAGGAGCCTGGACCAAAATCTGGGTCCTCCTGGATTCCTGACCTCCTGCCAGGGTAAGATATCAGAAACCAATAGCAGGGGTGGAGCAGCGGTAACTGCGTCAGTGACTCATTCCCTTGGGAAAAGCAGAGCCACCCAGACAACTGCAGAGCGTCTGGCTGCGTGCGTGGCCTCGGAGAGCTCGCCCATCACGTAAGCAGCTGGCACACTTCCTGTGATGAATGAAAAATGCAGATCATTTAGCCTGGCTACCTGAGTGTTATCCTTGTTATTGTCTCATAGAGATGGAAACAGAGTCATCCCGACCAGACTTTTGATCCAAAAAAAACGTGTAGTATTACGTGAGATATCCAGGAAATGGAAGTCCAGATGGAAAGAGATTAGGAATTGCTCTCTGAGTTGTTTAAAATCACAGCTGACCTTATTATTCAGTGTTCAAGCAGGAGAGAGAACTCGGAGACAGGACAACATTCAGGCTTTCTACTTCCCCTGCCTATCCTGCTGCCGCCCATACACGATTCTGGTCATGTGCCGCGTTCTCACAGTTCCCACACAATCCCAGCCTTGTGCTCCCAGCTCGGGGATGAGGAAGCTGTTTATCACACACCATTCCCTTTGCCTCATTCGTTTCGGACGGCGATAATGCCCAGTCGCAAATAGCACATTTTACATCGGCAAATATTGCAGCACTTCTTCTCCAGATGGGGAAATGAAGGCTGAGAGGGGTAAAAAGGCTTTCCATTGGCCCCCTAGAGAGTTGCTGATCTCCCAAGTTCCAGTGCAAAATTAAACACCACTCCCTAGGCCTGCTTTTAGATTTCGCTTGCCAATATATTTCTCTGAAGTCCTTAGATGAGAATCATGCCTAACACCTGCACCTAGAAATATATTTTTCTTGCAGGTAGAAGGCAAGGTGGGAGGGGGACTTATGACTTGGTACTGTTGATGATCACTCAAAAACCTGTTTGCTTCAGCATTTGTCTAATCAGATTTCAGTAGGATGTACATAGAATTGAATCCAATCTGTCTATTTTTAAAACTTGACAATTTTTTGGCACCAGCAATAGAGAAGCCCATGCACCACCATTTTCCCCAAATTGGGAATTTTGCGGCCTGATCAGTGCAGCTTGCCTTCCTGTGCCTCACATGTCTTAAGGAAAAAGTTTTGCCTGTAACTACATCTCTGAACACCAGTGGGGAAGGTCTTTGTTGTGGTAGGCTATATCCTTCCTGCACATTTTTTCTTCCTTCTCCAATCCTTTATCCAGTACTGCTAGCCATAGGCAATGCCATAGAGATGCATCTTGACATTGAGTGTTATAGGGGCTGATACTTGAGACAGAGTTCCTTCAGAGTTCAAGGCTGGCTTGCTATGTGTTTTGTTTGCTCCTTGAACCTTCTTAAAGCCACAGCTGGGAATTTTAATAGCTTTCCCAGCTGTCTGTCTGTGATGGGGGAAGACCCAATGTGACTAAAGGCCTGGTATGACTGTGCTTCACTCCAAGGTAAAATAAAAACATCTTCCTGTAAGTAGATGTGTATTTTGGATTTGAAACTACACAGCTGCCAAGATAAGCTACTGTTTAATTTTGGTGGCACCTAGCAGTTCTACGTGGCCTCCATCTGACCCATGCCGGAATGGGTCAGTTAAAGAGGGCTGCTGTAGAAAGTCCCTCCTGATTTTGCTCCAGGCTCATGGGAATACAGCCCGTTCTCACCACCCATAGCATTGCCTCTTATTTCCCCAACCCCACAAGCACTCATGAGCCCTGACTGCAGGTTTAGCCTGCACTTCACAGCTCCTGCTTTTGCACTGCATGTTGACATGCTCTAAAGTGTCCAGGGTCTGATGCTGCAGCCTGCTACAATATTATTATTACTGGGGATAGGCCAATTATTAGTATTTTACTATGACTTTATTTTCTTGGTTCATCACAGCAAGCAAACAAGAGTGTGATCTATGGCAGTTTCCATTTCAGTGTCTCTGCAGCTCTACCGCAGAATGCCATCATCCACACCTCTGATCCCTGAGAGTCCTGTTAGCGCATCTTGTTGGCAGCAGAAGTATTCTTCCACTGCAGGTTTGATCCAAAACAGCATATTCCACCATCTGCAGCTACCTGCTGGTGTCCAAGACATAGTGAGGTGGTTGCTTTCTTTATCCAATAGCATTTGCCAATATTTATCTCTGGCACCACACGCCGAGGCTATTTTTGCTGCTGCCAAGGCGGGTTAACGTGTCTTTTGTTACAGGCACTTGGTAATGAGCAGTATGTCGTACCTGGAAGAGGTCATCAGGCTGGGGCAAATGCAGTGTTTGCCCGTGTGGAGGGTGGCCCCCAGGTCAGCACCTGGAGGGGGGCGCGGCTCCCGCAGCACTGACACCGCCTCTCTCCATTGCAGCGTAGTGCCTGCTGCTCCCCCTTCACCCTCAGTGCAGTGCTTACACAGGTGCCATCCTGGCCAAATCACTGTCTCTGTTTCAAGGTGACATATGTCTGGAAAACATCCCAGTCCTTTGGAGATATCTCGATAAGCTTTCACCAGTCCAGTCCCTGCTCTGGCTCTTCACGGGCCAGCTTTCCTGCTTTGCCTATGTGGACACAGCCTATCCCACCTCAACTCGTGTTCAGGTTGTTTGTTATTAATATTTAACAAAATATCAATTTTAACAAAAGAATCAGCCGGTTTCTTTGGGGGCAGTATTCTGATCTATGTATGAATTAAATTCAATTACTTTCTTTGAGGAGATTCTTTACTTACGTTTTATTTACCAAAGAGGAAAAGTTACAATCTGCTTTGATTTCTTCTATATCTTCTATGAGTCCTACTTATGTACCTGAAAGTTACTGCAGTATATCCATGACTGGTACTAGAGTGATTGTTATTGGGTTTTTTCTCTCCCTTTTCACCTCATTTTCCCACTGTCCAGAAAGAATCTAGCTGATAAATTTGTTACTTTTCATACCTATCCTCTCAAATATTGGAATCCTGGATAATGTTCTTGGTCTTTCTTCCCCCTTCCTATCCCTTTTCCTTGCAAATAAGGGTGATCACAGCCTTCATTTCTGACTACATGCATAGGGGAATCAGATCACCTGTGAAACCAGGCTCTCCATGAAAGGGAGATGAAAAGGCCTAACAAGCAAAAATGACCTGGAAAAAAGAAAATGGAAGAACCACGGATTGCCACCAGCAGCTCTGCTGAGGACCTGGCCTGCTTGCCAGCAACAGAAATGCTGCTCACCATTGTAGGTGACTAAACCTAGGGCACAGTTTCAATGTCTGCCAAAATCAACAGTGGGCCAGAAGATGGCACACAGTGATTGCTGGACTTGTCTTCCAGCTCAGATGACTGGCCAGTTCCCAATCCTGTGCCTCAGTTTCCTGTTTCTGGAATGGGAAGAGCTGCTAAATTTTGTTACAAAGAACAGAACACCCTTTATGTATGCCAGGAAATTAGCAAACACGTCAGCGGGAGGGGATCAATAGAACAGATCGTAATGATGGAAGCACTAAACTAAATGTCTCTTCCTTCATGCACAGCCAAGGCTGGAGGCTGGGAGAAACCAATGAAAAGATCCCCTTCCCATAAAAAGTACAAAGTATTCAAATTATTTGCATTTTATCAGTAAGTGTAAATAAGTGATAGAGAAACAGGTCCAGTTTCTGCACTGTAACCCTTGCCTCCTGCCTTTCCCTACGTGAAAGTGTGAAGCTCTTCTACAGGGATAGTTTACAGGGATGGCACTGAACCCAAGAGCCTGGCCTGGACTCCTTCTTGGGGATGGGCAACTGCCTCCCCTTCCTTGCCAGTAACCGTGCCCTTTATTGGACCTAGTCTCAAATAGATGCAAATGCCTATTTATCAAGCTAGTTCCCAGCTGTGTCTAAGCATACTTTGATGAATTAATGCATAGGACATTAAAAACTGTAACTATATAGAAAGAAACATAACTCAAAATATATTTAGCAGTCTAAACAGATTGTACTGTGCAACATGAAATTTTGGCACTACAGAGAGATGTTTGCTTCTATCTCCAGCTGTTTAAAAACTAACCTTGTTTTCTGCATTCAGAATTGTTCCTTTCACCCCCATGCCTGTAGAAGAGGAGCAGCAGGACCACAGAGCACCGTGCTGCATCAGGTCACACAAGACAACATCTGACCTTGGCCTTAGCACACTCATGACCAGATGTGGCTCCAATGTGGCTGTGCTGCCTTCACACCACACAGGTATGGATCTTCAGCGACATCCAAGGATGACAGACCATGGATCAAAGCCTTTCTCCAAGGCTGTACAGGTACTGGAAAGAAAGAGTACCTTGAGCCTAAAGAATAGATAAGACATGTGAAACAAGAATGCTGAAGAGATTTCAATTGCATTAGTGTTCCTTAGGTATTTCCCCATGCTGTTTTATAAATTAAGGCTTTTAATGAGCCTTGAATCAAAAAAGGTACCTAGAGCAGATGAACCAAAGAACAGGCAAGGGGTAATAAGAGAAATGAACATTTTATCTTCCAGAGAGGAGATTCTTCCTTTGACCACAGAACAAGATCAAGCTGTTTTAATTACAGAACATAAACTCTAGGCTAAAAAGAATATCTAGTGTGCCTAGAAAGAGGACAATCATTTAAGTACACCCAATTACTGTGTTCGTAATAAAGTAGCTTTATTTAAGATGATAAAAGACAGGCAATGCCCCAAGGCATGTTTCCTCTGAAACTCAATCCATCCTCATGTTTAAACTTACAGGTGCAATGATCCCCTTGCTTCTATGTAGTGAATGAATTTTGGGCACAATTAGCCCTCACAGGCTCACTGTGATTACATTCTCCTGCCATTTTGAAACATTCAATATTGGGATTACTTTCTTTCTATTAAACCTATAAGGCTTCTTTCATTCACTAGGTGTTTTGTTTCACCTGTTTTACTCATTCATTAACCTTTTCAGTAAAATTATTTTAAAATCAGTTCCTTACACTACTTTGGATTACTTTGCTGGAAGTGATAGATCCCAGCCTATGTCAGGGGTCATCACAGACAAGCAGAACTGCTTCCAGAAAAATTATTTTGCAGCATTTTGTGTGCAAGTCAGAGCAGAAGAAGAGTAAAAATCAAGTGCAGACACTCACAATGACATACACATTCATGAGAACCAAGATTTTGGGAATACCTACTATAATATTTCTTCTTATTAATACTTTGAAACTTAAAATCTTCTTGATACATTCCTTCTCTCCCACTCTCAGGAACAGTTACTGTCATGGATACTTTCTTTAGAAAGTTTGACTCCACATTTCCAGAGCAAAGGCTTTGGCCTCAGTTGTCCAGGCATCTCCACATGTGCATTGGTCACAAGAAACTCAGGAGGATAATGCACATGTAGAAAGTTATTTTTAGCTATTTATTTATGCAGTTTTTTTCAGGTTGACAGAAACCATTTCTTCCCTAAGAAAGAAATGCTACTGATGGACATTCTACCTCCATCTTCTTGTGAGAGTAGTGTCTATGCTTCCTCAAACATGTAGCTTTTACATAACTGAGGTTCACTTACTAGAAAAGGTCATGTACTCTCATTCACTGGTGCAGACCACATTTAAAGAAAACACACTTACAGAAAGAAAGAAAATAGTGTGTTGCTACCACTGTCATCTGTGACAATTTTTGCTTTTACCTCTTGTCCAGTTTTGGATTTAGTTTCTAATCTCTTTAACAGGCTTTCCCAAATCCTGAGTAGTTTAAACTATTATTTAATATGTTCTTTGCTAGAAGGATTTTCTGCCTGTGTCTATGTACATTATAATATGTATGCACATACACATAACATTATTATTCCCTTAGTGGCAATTAAGCAGCATAATCCACCTCAAAGATATTTACAACAATTTAAACTACCCTGAATCAAGGAGTTTAGAGGATTAGAGATGAGATTTAAGCAGTTACTGGGAGGATAAATTTTACAATTCCCCTGCACTGTGGCACTGTTTGAGTTTAAGACCAGAGAATGAAGGGTTTGGAAGTCATTGAAGAACAGAAGGAAATGAATCAAAAGTTGAATATGAATCAAAAGCCCAGAATAGTTTGTTTGTTGAGAACTTTTAACTTCCATGTTTAGAGGAGGGTAGACAGCTGGCTCCTTCAGAAAATTTGTTCAACTTCCTTGCAATCTCCTTTCATTGGTAATTTGATGACAGTCAGTGAGCGTGTGTGTGTGTGTACTCCCACACCATCTCCAGTACCCTGCATGTCTGTGTTGTGAGCAGGCACCGTGGGTCTGGCTTAAACTGAAAGCTCTGGTATCTTCAGTAGCAAATGGCATGCTCTGGGACAGAGGGCACAAACTAGCACTGAATGTTCAAGCCACACTGGATTTATCAAAGGAAAAAGTACCCAAAGATAAAAATTTGGCTATGCTGAAGAAGGATTGAACTGATACAGATTGAACAGCCCTGTTGCTTGATTTTTCCAAAGTCTATGTAGTGAATCAGCACACCAGGACTGTTTATGGGCACACCCTAACTTGTATTTATATCAACACATAAAAAAGCATAAGCTTTTCACTCTCATGTTCCTCAGCTGAAATAGTGTTTGGCTGAAAGTGTCTGAGGAAAAGCTCACCCAATGTATTTATCTCTTGCATAATCCCTGGGGCCAGTTCCTCCAGCCTACCTTGTCAATGGAATAAGAGTAAACTCTCTCAAACTGCCCCTCTTCTGTATGTAACACCTAGGATATTGTGTATTTTCCCTCTCTCTCTGCCAGTGAGAAGCTACCACTAAAAAGTGACAAATAGCGAAAAATTCTTGTTGCCACCTGGTGAACTAAATACACCTCCCACATAATTCCCCAATAAATTCCTTGTATTACTCTCAGAGGGCTTTTTCTCCCCACAGATTTATTTTTTCATGAGTCATATCTTATATACAAAAATGCACCAACCTTGCTGTCACACCCCAGGTGTCAGCTCCTATTATCCACTCCAGAGAAGAGCAGCAGAGTCAGAGCAGGAAGTGGAGCTTTCTGAGGGCATGGGCTTTCCAAGCTGCCAATCTCCCAGGTGTGACTTTGCCCAGCAGCCCAAGGCCAGCCTTGCCAGCAGTCCATGCAGTAGCCCTCACAAGCTGTGGTCCTGCTCCCTTCCCCACACAAGGCTCTGGCAAACTTGGGAGCAGCAAAAACATACCCCGTGCACAATTAATTTTGCATTTCTAATGAGAGCATGCGGCAGCTTCTTTCTGAATGGATGTGTCCTTCCCTTTCTAAGAAATGTCTTCTAACATACATGTGTTTGCTCCTTACTAGAAAGAAGGGAGGAATAGGAAAATATGTGTAGAAGACATGAGGATGGAGAGGCCTGAGTGTCATGCCTTGTTTATATCAGCTTCACTTCCTGGAGATTCAGGCTTGGTCATGGATGGCACAAGCTCCCTGTGGTCTCCAAATGGCAACAGGGAATTGTCATTACAACTCCTCCTTGTGACTGTGGCTACTTCACTTAAGAAGAGAATCATTAAGGGGAACAATCTGTTTGCTAAGCTTGTAAAAGTTCTAACTGTGTTTGTGGTGATTTTCCTCTTAAAAATACAAATTATTTCAAACTACCATTAAGTGCCTGCAGCAGTACCATGAGAGAGCAAAATGCCCCATTCACATACCAGAAGGAGAAACAATCTTTTGGATATGGCAATGGATTTCATGCCTAAAGTGCTCAGAAGTTTATTGCATTTACTGCAGAGTGGGGACGGAAATTACAAAAATTATGATAAATAGCTTGCCATAACCCATCTAAAAATTTCACCTGCTGACATGGTTTAGTGGGCAGACACTAATACCACCCTCGGGAGGAAGAAGGAAACCAGCACTGGGACAGGAAGGGGTTAGGCAAGATTTAAGTGAGTGTACAGGAAGCAATAAAGGTTGTGGAGATTTAGCTTGGTTCTGGTGAGCGTTTGATTGAATCCTTGGTTAGGGAACAAACTTGACAACATTATCTGTTTTTGTCGTAGGAACAACTGTTCACTTGTCTAAATCCTGCCCTCAGCACTGATATGTATCAGCCTTCAATTTACTCTCACTTCCATTCGAATCACAGTATGAATCAAGCACATCGCCCCTGCTACTATGCAGATGGTGTGCAGAAAAGACTACACAGTTTGTTTTAAGGATTCTTAATTTTTTTTTTTTAATTTATTTTAATTAGGCCTGATTTGTTCTTCCATTTCCTGCCTAGGGTGAATTTAACGCAGGTGGTGTCTTCCAGGGAAGGGCAGGCAATTTGGGTGAAACCTCAAAGCTGCCTGAACACGCTGTGCTCTTGGCTGCCAAGCTGAGCCCGCGTTTTACGAGCCCGAGCTCGGCAGCCAGCGATGCCAAGGGGAGCGGCCCCGGGAAGGGCTCGGGGAGCTCAGCCCCGGCCGCCAGCAGGGGAGCCTGGCCGGCCGTGTCTCAGCAGCCCGAGCCAGCGTCAGGTGCCACAGCAGATCAGATCACAGGTCCAGCTCCCCTGAAATCCTGCCTCTTCTGCTCGCCAGGAACACATGCAGAAGAACCCCCCCTGCAAAGGACAAATTCCCATCCAAAAACAGATTCGGCAGTCCAGTTTCGCTGCGAGAGGGAAGTACTCATTGTCACAAGCCCTGAAGCAGAGATCCGAGTTATTAAAATAATATTACATTAAAATATGAGTTAATAGATTAACTTTTACCCTGGATAGTTTAGCTGCAGATGTAGGCAGTATCGATTGCAATGTCTAACATTTGTTAATCCTGCTGAGCTTTTTACCTCAGTACTTTCTCAAGGCCATGGCAGAGACACTGTCTTAAAAAAGCATTTGCTGGTTTAGATTTAAACCTGTTGCTTTTATTTCTGAATCTCTCTCTGATATTTATTACAAAAGAGGCTACACAGGAGTGACCACATGACCCCTTGGTACCATCTGTTATTTTATATACTGCAGTGACATCTCTTCCTTGCCACCTTCCACTACTCAATTGTCCATATCTTCATCCCAAAGTGTTTCCATACCTCTTCATCACAGATTTTGTTACACTTCTCTGGACATAAAATTATGTCAGCCATATAATCTTTTATGAGGTGAAGCTACCCTTACCTAAAAACAGCATTCCAGCTGAGGACATGCCATTGATCTTTCCATAAAAAGGCATTGTAATTCTCACAGCACTATCCTTTATGCCTCCCTTAATAGGAGGATAACCTGATTCTGGGAACCTATTCCCAGGGAGCAGCTAGCTGGAAAGAGGTTCAGGTTCTCTGAGTTTTGACCAGAACTTTTTATGACGCAGCGGAGCCCAAAGTTACGTCTGTCAGCAAGGTCACCTTTGCCATGCACACGTGTAAGGTTCTGTCCCACTGTCTCCACGCTGCTCCATGTGAATTTTGGTTGCCAGGAATGGCCTTTGTTTGCCTGCCCAAAATAAAGTGCTGAGCACCATTGTTGGCTGGGCATTGTCCCCTGTGCTGTGGAGGTGGCTGCAGTGCAGGCACAAGCAATAGCAGCAGTTCCAGGGGGCCCGGGGCAAAGGTGGAGGTCACGACCCCTTGTGTATCATTAGGCAATTAGCCAGGGCCCTCTCTAACCTCTCAAAACACAAGGCCCTGGGCAAACTGTCCTCCCCTAGCCAACCATGGCTGACCCTTCTCTATGCCTAGTCACACTGATAGTGTTTTGAGACCATCTCAGATATTCTTCTGTTCTGCATATGAACAACACTAATATATGCTTTTCTATCTGAATCTTGCAAAGTCGCCAGATTTTGAGGCACTGGAAGATGACCTTATTCAAAGAATTTCATAGAGCTGGCACTCTCAGAGCTGCCATAGAAACAGGCTGAGTATTTATAGGTTTTGTCCAAGGTGCTGTCCCATCTTAGGATCCTGCTGTCTGTATCTAAAATGAAATGTTTTTACCCAAAGGGGCTTAGAAAACAGTGGCCAGAACCATGTGTGAAATGAGAAGATACAGAACAGAAATATTTAAGGATTTAGACATAATTGAACCTAGCCAACTCAAGCTAAGCAGACCCCATTGAGGTAATTTCTGACTCCCTTGAAAATCTACCCAGATTTTGTCATAATAGAACAGGCAAATCTCAAATGTCTTTTTCTAATTTTAATTCTCTTCACATTTGCAAACTCAGTTCAAGAAGCTATGTGCCCAATGCCCAGGTATGTTTCTGACTGTATATTCAAAGGCTAGGTGGTCTGAATATGCCATTTCTGAGACAGTGGGGCTTTCTTCTAATGTAATTGACACCAATGTCCTTTGAAAGAGACAGTGAAAACAATTGAAAGAGGGGATAAAAGGAAACATGAAGGAAGGAAAGAGGAGTCAGTCTGACAGAAGAGGAGAAATCAGAACACCAGATGTATGCTACATGTATAGCTTTTTATTAGATTACCCTATAAACAACGGTGCAATTTTGTGTGTGGCAATACAGGCCCTCCCCTCTCAAGCTTGTGGCAAGAGAGAGAAAAGATGGTCTTGTTGTTAAGGTAGTGACACAGAATTCAGGAGATCTGGCTCCCATTCCTGGCTCTGACACAAACCTTGTGTAAATCACTTAATCTCTCTGTGCCTCTGTTTCCCATCTGTGAAACAGAGATAACACATCCTTTTTCTCACCCCAGTCTGTCTTGTCTATTTAGATTATCTGCTTTTCTGGGCAGGGAAAGCTTCTTACTGCATGGGCTTGGGTTTTTAGTTTGTTTGTCCTCAGTGCTTTCTGCTGGATCTTTTAAGGCCAAAGGGAACCAGGGTGATCATCTGGTCACAACCCCTTATACAAGACAAGTCCTGGGAGCTCCCAGAATTAATTGCTGTTTCAGGAGCTGAGATTGACAATGGAATAGACTTTGGGATATATATATATAGATAGATATATAGATATGGATATGTGTGTGTGTGTGTGTGTGTGTGCGCGTGTGTGTGTGTAATGTAAAAAAACAAAAAATCCCAAAATCCAATGTATTTTTTATAAACAACTATCAGGAACCTTCACTGATAAAAAATTGGCGCTTTATTACTTGTTTAGTTTTTTCTAGCCTTCTTTCCCACTGCTAGAACGATGCTTGCACCACCAGCTGTTATCTGTGCTGAACTCAAGAGCTCTCTCTAGTCAATGTGTATGTGCTTATGGTGAGACTTATTTTTCCTAACTTTTACTAAGCCTGTAACCCAACCCAGCTGTCCCAGTGGTGGAAGAACTGGAATATAGGAACTCGTACCAAAGATCTTGGATAACTGTCTTGAAATAGGATAAAATGGCCTCTGAAGAGGTCTGTATTGTCTTTCTTGTGCATGGAATTTTGATAAACTTATTATCCCTATTTGCACCCTTAGGATAATTCTGGAGCAGTTACATGATGTTCCCCACTCTTCTTGACACAGCATTTCTCTGCAGAATTTATACTTGAGATTCATTGCATTTCATGATGAGAGCACAACTGTGATTGTAACTCGACTTCAGCTGCAATTGTTGCTCCTGCTAACGTGTATTCAACCTCTCCTTTCTCCATCATCACTATACATCAATAATTGGTGACATCCAGTGAGATGAGTAGATCTGAAATATTTTCAAGAGAGAAAAGAATTCTATTTTGAATTTTTCTAACCTGGACAAGTTCTAACCAGTAATTGAATAAAAGACCTTTTCCTGTGGTCATATGCTAAAGAAAGGCTGCATCTGCTTTTGCATTTTGTGCACAGACTGATCCTTGAAGTGTGCCATAAGCACACTCTTTGGATCGAGCTCTGTACGGGAAGCAGACAGACAAATGTATAGTTATGACATTGATACTGAACCGCTCAACCTTGTCAGGATTGAGGTGTCTTCTGGGAGTGCACAAAAGCAGAACCTCAGTTGCCTTGGAAACTTCTCCAGCTGAAAACCAAAGAGATTAAGGCAGTTCTGGGCAGCCACCGAGCTGAGCTTTCAGGAACTGCCATTTTAGATTCAGATGCCTAAACTCATCCTAACTTCTGTCTTAAACCATGGTTTGCGGAGACAGCCTCTATTTGAATAATCAAAATGTCAAGCCACACAAAACACCTTAGAGAAGACTAAATCTCTTGCATATTAAAACTGTAAATTAAATCACCCCATTTGAAATCTGATTTTAAATGTTATCAAGATAGTTTGACAAGAACCATCCTGATTGTCTTTAATTATATCACCTGCTTTTAATTCCTTATTACTCAAGGACCCTATCAGCCATTCCATTATTTTGCCTGGGATCGAAGGCAAGCTGACAGGCCTATAATTACTTGGGTCACTGCATTTACCTTTTTTAAATATTGGTACAACATTAGCTTTCTTGTAGTCCTTTGGAACATCCCCAATGCTCTATGTCTTGTTAAAAATCAAAATTAATGGTCTGTAGTGCTCCTAGACTATCGATCTTAAAATCTTGGATGTAAATTATCCAGACCTACTAATTTTAATGTATCTAACTTTAATATCTGCTGTTTAACACATTCCCTTAGTTACTGCTAGAATAAAAAGCATTTCATCATGATTCTGCCCTGAATCATCTGGCTTTTCCCCAAATACTGAACAGAAGTATTGATTGAACACCTCAGTCCTTTCTGCATCATTATCAAGAATTCCACCAGCTAATAAATGATTAATACCATATCTAGGATAGGTTTTATACCTGAAATCCTATGAAATCCTGTAAAATTTCCTTTTTTTCTGTTTAAGTATTTCTATTTGTTTTGGTTTTTTCCCTACTAAATTTTCTACCACTTTTGCCTTCACCTTCTGGTGCTTGTTATATGCTCCCTTGCTCATTTTCCCGTTTACACATTTACTCCCCTGGTTTAGGGACTCATGGCAGTTCTTTGTTTTGTGAAACTGACCCTTTGGAAGGCAACATGGACGTGTTTGTGTCCATTAAACTGAAAAGAGGATAAAGGACCTGTCTTTGTCTTTCTTCATCTGAACCCTTTTGAAACTTGGCCTCAGACACAAATCTATTGTAACCAAGTCTGCATTTCCCTCCATTCTTGGACTGAACCATCATTTTTTTAGATGAATTAATCAGTATTTAGCCTGTGATCCAAAACTTCAGCTGATTAATGCTGTTGAAGAATTTTCTGACACTACAGGAAAAAAGGAAGTGTAACTGGGCCTTTCCTAAAACTTTAGGCACGTACTGCTGACACATGTAGTAATCTTTTGGAACCAACAGCAGCAGATCCTCTTTCTGTTTCCACTGAGGAGGCTCATACTCTCTTCTTGCAAAATCTCAGGATTTTTCTACTAAGTGAGCCATGGACCTCCAACAACTTCCTACAATGCAGGGCATGTGCCATGCAGATGAGCAGCTCTGATCTTATGCAATATTGAGCAGCAATGGTTACGTAGACATGCCTTATTTTTTAAGCACTTCACAGGAAGATAAGGTAGATGACTTTTTTTTTTTGCTCAATCCAGTATTTGAGACAAAAAGAACATTACAATTAGTTGTGAGTTAGGAGAAAAAGGGAATTTTCTAGTGGGAGGTAGCAAATTTTGTGTTGGACTTTGGGTAGATCCTTTAATGTCATTACTATGCAAGTACTTTAATAACCTTTACCTATGGCATATATGGACCAGACAATAAACAGGAACCAAACTGTATTGCTTCTTTTAAGTCAACATTCAGTGAGATGTATCACTACTTGTTTTCTTTCTGATTTTTTTGCAAAATCAGCTCTCCCTGAAGGACTGGGATTGCTCTGCACTCCCATGGAAAGAAACTGGCACTTGGTCCTGCTAGTACTCACAGTGCTGATGAAGGGTGTCATTTCTTTCTCACCATTAAAGCCAAAAAATCTGAGGTGCAGTGTATGAGACTACATCCTGCTAGCAAGATGAGTGAAAACTGAAGTGACAAGGTTCCAACCACTGAAAAAAGGATGCAAAAGTGAAAAAGAGACAGCACTAAATCAGAGAAGTCCAGAGTGACAGAGAAAGTGCCACTCTTGGCCTATCCAGACATACGAAGAAGTATGGGAATTTCCAAAGTGTGACTGATCTCACCACCTTCCACATTGCAAAAGCAAGCTTACTGTGGAGATGAAAATGGCTGTTGTAAGTAACTGCAATTAATAAATTCAAAGCAAGGCAATACAGTTTGTAATAAAATAAGACAGGAAAACAATTTACACTTCTGGAGTAGCATTAGGTACAATAACTAAGATGCAGAAACTCTTTGGAGGCTCACAACTGTGCAAACAAAACCTCAACCTCACTGAACTTAAAGGGAGTGTTCACTTATGAACTTATACAAAGAGCAAAACCAACTTCTGCTGAAAATGCTTTGTTGTTTAAAATGGCAAACATATGGAAGGAAGAACAAGTCCGACGTTCCAGAGAGGCGTTAGGGCATGCCCACTTGTATCAAGATGCAAAGCTGGGGCCTTATCAGAAAACTCTTCAAGGCAGACACATTTACTTAACCACTTTTAAAGATGCCAGCATGCTGAAGTTGCAGTCATTTCTGAAAATGAATGAACAATATGTTAAAGCACAAATTAAGCAAATAAAAACTAGGAATCACAGCTTCCTAATGTGTAGGAAACCTCTTTTATAAGCAAGTGCTGGAAGGAAAAGGTTGGTAGCTTGCCTGATTTTAGAGCTGAGGGGCCTACAGATGCTGGCATTTGTACATCTGCTTTTCTTGTCTTCTGATGGACAGGAATCAACCCCAGTCCAGGAGCTCTGTAGGCACAAGTCCAAGGCAATAATCTCAAAGTGGCACAGCTGTGGTTCTTGATCAGTTCAAGTGTGTTTTGCACTCATGATCAGCAGCAAGACCCTACAGCCAAGGGGACTTCCAAGTAATCTGAGTTCCCAGCTGTGGCAATAACCAAACCATCAAAGGGTGATAAAGTCAATATTGCTTGGTTGCCTTGGGAACCAGACAAATGCCCAGACCTGTTCCCTTTGGTAACAGAGAAGAGTGATAAGTCATTGTTACTTCCCGCCCATGAAGCGTTCCCAGAGCTCCTGCTCCATGAGCTGTGTGTGCTGTGTCTTGCAGGTTTTGGAGAGATGAGCATTCCAGCGTGCAGCTTGTGTAATCAGAACTTTGGTTACAAGCTTGCAATAAGCATGCTAAAAGGAGAGATACAGTTGTTTGGGTTTGGCACCACAAGAACGCAGCTGCTTCAATGCTGGCCCACATGTGGCTGCCTCGGTCTGTGGGTGAAGAAGAGGTGGGATTGCCTGCACCTATCAGGGTAGATGAAGCTGGATGACTCAAAAGCAGATGTTGGATTAGAGTCCCCTATATCTGACTCACAGAAGTATCCTTTAACTACCAGCCACTCCTCAGAAAATATGCCGGAATAAAATACTCAAACTCTATTCTTAGAATGGGGGAAAAAAACCCAAAACAAACCAAACAAAACCAGAAGAATCTATTTTAAAAGAAACCTCAGTGCTCACCTGAAGGACCCTACCAAAGTTCAAAAAAACCCAGGTTTAAACAGCTCTAATCCATTTGGACCAGCAGCATCTGAATAAAGGCAGACCAATAACCCCTTCTCCTGGTCCAAATAAGACTTGCATAAGTTCACTGTCTTGCACTTATTTCTCATTCATCTGAAAACTACTTCTACTAAACTACCCAAATCAGAAAAATACTATACATGCATAGAAAGAAAGGGTCCAAAAAAAAATCAGTCCTACAGCTGTTGTAACCACTTAAACATTTCAACAGTGTTTATAAATGCACGCCAAACTGGAATTATTTCTCTCATAATATTATGATTAGTATAGTAAAGAACTCCAGTTTCAAAAATAATTGTGTAGCATCACTCATAAAGGAATATTATGCAAAGAATATTTGCCCTAATGTTTTGGTACAAAGATTTCAGTAATGAGAGTAGAAATCCAAACATTGACATTAGTCTAATATCTCTGATGTTACCTAACTGAGAAATACTGTAACGTTCCTCTGTCACAAATCATCACTGAGATACTTCAGAAATTACAATAGTGTAGCTAGCTCTTTGCTTTTTTTACATTAAATTCATTGCAGACTTGAAGTGTAAGATGTGTAAAACAAGAAACAATTCTTTAAAATTTCCATTGACACCTAAAATAAGGACATCTTAGTAAGACTTCCAACAATACCTTAACATATACCATTAAAAAGAAAGGGGGAAAAAAAACCCTAAATTACATGAAAAGCAAAGGGAAAATATTCTCTTAAGTAAAAGAGTTATATATCAATAGTTCCAACAGAGAGTAATAAATGCAGATTTAGGAAGACTGAGAAGAGGAACTTCATTTATATTGACTAGGGAATATAAGGATGACAAGTAGAATACATACCTCAAGACATCAGAAACACAAGACTTTGCTGCCCATTGCTGAAAATGCAATCTCCAGCTCACAAAAAACTACCCTAGGTATGCTTTCCAGGCTGACGTTTCTGTAATTTAAGAAAACATTTTCCAAATATAAAGAAGTAGGTGACAGAAGTATAAATACCTTGAGCCTTCAGCTGAAAATCAACAAAATGCAGACCCAGAAGATCAGTTGAATTTCAAAATATTTTTTAATCTCACTAGTTCCTCATCAGTCTCAAAGGCAAAAGATTACCAACACTCAAGCTGAACAAGAATGATCTAAGTGATATTCAACAGGGATTCAGCATACTCTCTCCTTGAGTTTGATTTATGGCTGGTCATCTTTGCTTTAATGCCCTAGAAGTCTCTCCTACATAATATATGTTATCAAGATTGAGTAAATTACAAAAGAAGCATCATGCATAATTCTAATTCTCTTCTCACAACAGGATGTTTATTTCCTGTTTCGAGATAGCAAAAAGGATTTCCAGTTATCATATTACAGCAATTTACAAAAAATGCCTGTAGGCAGGAAGTTCATGAAGAGTGAAACTGGCTCATAACTAGGTTAGTACATGTGAATGGACTCTGAAATGTAAATTTATCTTGAAAAAAAAAAAAAAAGAACATCAGCAGATACACCCAGGTATTAAATGAACCAAAGGTCACAGTGGCAAGATTAGTGCCTAGAACAAAAGGTCCCTGGTTGGGGATGGAACATCCAGGCACCCATTGTGAAATTAATTACAATAAAGCTAAGCCAGTCTTTTAAATAAATAACTCTTTGTGTCCTAAGGAATAAAAGAGAAAAGGCCTCATCTTTCAGTCTCTGACTTTTCATCAGCCCCTTTGGGCAGAACTGGATCCTCACTCTGACCTCCTGCAGATGCCCATGCACGTGCCTGAGGCTGTCTGAGAGCAGGGTTTGGCCTCTGGTGGACTTCAAGCAAAGTTATGTGCATGCAGAGAAAATTCAGGCACAGAGGCTGGAAACTTACAGAAAACATAAGCCCCAGGAAAAACTGAGTGGTCTGAAAACATTGCATACACTCTTCAGAAGATGCACCCTGAAGACTTGTTCTTTGAAGGTGGGGTGGCATCCAGGGAAATGTCCTGGAGCTTAAATATCCTGTTCCCTTTGGAAGGTTCCCTGTGGAGGGGTGGTGGGTGCTGGAAGCATGCCATGCCTGCTCTATACTTGGCAATGAGCCCAAACAGAGGCACAACAATCCTAAACTCCTTTAGTGTGTGGAAAGCCAGAGCCATCTTCGTAGTCCCTTTCCTTCCCACCTCTATCCCAGCATGTCCCTAGAAGGCAGATGTGGGCCTTGCTGAAAGCCAGTTGCCAGGGCTGCTGCAGTACCACGTAGGGTGTCCCTCTGGACTTCTGTGATGTGTGTGGGTGGTGAATGCAACCACTTGCAGTCCGGCCTCTCTCTTATTAGGTTCTGCCCTGGACAAAGCAGCACTCCCACACTGACAGCACAGATAAAGAAAATTATCATCAGGAAATTAAATTCCTCAAGCTTCAAGTGCATGTGCAAAAAAATCATTAATCAGCTGTGTGAAGGAAGGCTGGATGCTCTGGTCCATTGTAGGCATGTAGTTTGAAGGTGCAGTGCAACATCACAGATGCCATTAATTAGAAGAGCAGCCATTCTCTGAACTTTGAGCTCCTATTTCATTTAACTTTATGAAACCCACTAGGCATGTGGCTTACAGATCAGGGTACTTGCCATTCTGATGATTACACCAGGCCACAAACATTTCCACAGAGTTCTCCAAGAACACACGCCTGGGAAACTACAGGGGAGAGTTTAGCAGGTATGGACAAAGCCTCAAAGATAATTCACTGGAGCCAAGGAGGCATCCATCTTTCAATAGGATGAAATTAAATACAGAGCAAATGTCACTAAAACAATCTCATCCTTTTCAGAAGTTGATCCTCAACTGTTATCAACTGAGAGAATTGCACCATTTTGCAAAGAGCAACCTCAAACCCAGCTGGGTATCTGACTGAAAGATTGCAACATATCAAGTACAAGTCAGAGAATTGGAAATAAATTCCTCTCTCTGAAAGTGGTGTAAACCTGGAGTAATACCACTGATGTCAGCTTAGTAACACAGATTGTCACCACTGTGCTTTAAAGAATTCGGTATTTGATCTCATTCTTTTTCATGAATTCACCTTAGAAGCCCATCAGGCATAGTCAGTTCTTTTGTCTTTGCTATGCTGCTACTGCTGTAATTAATCTTTTTCCAACCACCCTATTGGCAATTTCCCTAATGCACACATCCTCCCTCTCCCTCCCTCCCTCCCTTTCCATCTCTTTCTCCTCCAATTCCTCTCTGCTCTGCACTTCCTCCCTCACCAGCCTTTTGGGAACACATTTGTCTCTTAGCCTGTGAGCCAGATTGTCTTTAAACTCTTCTTATCAAGGTACAGAAGTCTTTTACTCAGATGTATCTGTGCCCTGAATATGAGCTTGGTTATTGAAACGGTGACATAAATTAAACCTTCACATTAACATTAGTACTAACATGGCTACTTGGCAGTGTGGGTGTAAGTAAAATCTTGCTAATACACTTTAAGTTCTGACCAGAGGGGTACATGTTATTATTTTAAATACTCTGTAATTTTTTTCCATCTAAAAAAAACTTAAAGTAACTAATTTTGAGTCACATGAATCATTTGACACTACAAATAATTTCTTAGTATATTTTAAGCTATTGAATTGAAGTTTATTTCAAAGCAAAGTATTTTTAAGCAAATAAAATCAAGATGGGGTTTTTTCTAAAAAAAATGAGATGAAAAAATAATTTTCTAAAAAATACTGAGATTAAAATTCTGACTAGTAAAACAAAATCAGCATCTGAAATGTAATTTTAGTTAACCCCTACAGGCAGATTCATTTGGAAAAACATATTTCAAATATTCTGCTCAGGGGAGAAAACAGTCCTTCAATTCTGGTTTGCTTTTATCATGTGCTGTAGGCAAAGCAAGGACTGGGGGCTTTTGCCTGGACTGGTGGGTCAGTGAACTCCTGCAAGGGAAGCAACTGTGGCCAGGCAACACCTGCTCACCAGTGCCTTGTGCTCTCACCGGTGCTGGAGTCTGGGGGACTTGCCTGCCACTTGTCCTTGCCCATTGAACCTTTTGCTTCTGTTAACAGTTGCCCTCCGTGTATGACAATGGCAGGGATGTCTGTGTTTGTACAACCCACCCACTTTCACAATCTGCTGATTACGTGATTCTTCACCAAAATAAAAAGGCAGGAAATTTAAACTAAAACTTCTAATAAATTCTCATAATAATAATAACATATAGACAGACTGATAGGTATACTACAGCACTTTCCCAAATTGCTTTTTTCCCTTACCAAGCAAACCCTTTGCTGCCTCTGTGACGACAGGTGAACTCTCTAATTGCCTCTATCAGGCCTGTGAACCATCTAAATCCTCCTCTTCCTGAAGGAAGGCCCCCATCCACTCTTGATCCATGTGTCATGCACTGCACACCCTAACAGTACAAAGGACATAGAGACACTGGGGTGGAAGTGTACAGGCAGCACATCTCACCCACATGGGTGCACACTCCCTGGATGCTGAGGTGAGTGCAAACACTTTTTCCCAGGTGCTGTTTCATCCCGGTCCATCTTTAAAGGCCAACCCAAAATGCGGTCACTGGTCACTTGAACAGCAGGAAGGCAGACATTCCATTGCTATTCGTGTTACTGTGGGATAGCACTGATCCTCTTGACCAGAAAGGTTAACTCCAGAAGATTTAACACCCTGCTTTCTGTAATGGGCACATCCCACATCGATGTTGGTGGTTGTCCAAAGGCTGGATAATGGCAGAGTAGCATTTTCTTAACTTTCAATTCTCACACACAGAGATGCAGACAATGAACATATTCCTGCCACTGATGTTCCCAGCAAGATTTTTATTTCTTCAGTGGTAAACATGATTTTGGTGGGAAAAGCAGCAATAGTAGACCTTGAGGTCTTCTATTACCACACCACTGACATCTGGTTTGACAATGACAATCCAGACAGAAATGGATTTGGAATAGCATGGTATACATTGCAGACTATGATGGAAATTTACCTCAGGATTTCCTGAGTGTATCACGTCTGAAGTGTCCTAGAACTGAACCCCTTGCCAGGAGTTTCTTGGAGCTCCTGGCCCTCCTAGATCCATAGGACAGGCCTTTTTGAGACATTTTGTCCTCATGCTTCTCTTCTGCTGCCAAAGACTGGTGCATAAGGACTCTGAAACCCTCATGGCTGCAGTTAGAGGTCCCTGAGTGATCTGGATGGTCCCCTCACTAGTGTGTGAAATCACCCTCTGAACATCACCAGAAACTTCTACACCGTAACCCATGCTATCTTCCTATCCCCAGCCTCATACCAGCTTTGGTCTCCCTATCTCATAAACCTTGGGTCTGCCGAAGGCAGTGTGATAGGATGAGGTTTTCTTCCTGTAGAGTCAGCCCTGCCTGCGTTTGCTCAGCATTTCACACAGAGGAAAAGGCAGTTACCATTAGAAGCAGAGTATGAAAGAGTTCAAAGGTCTGCTTCAGCTTTCCAGAAGTCAAAGTACTGTAACAGTAACAGCCATCACTAAATAGGTTATAACTTGAGAGAAGTACAGCAGAGTGGGCACTTGCAAACAAGCTTGGATATCCAGACCCAGGTAAACCCTGTGGTAAAGGGTCAGTGATGTTTTTCCTGCCTTCTATTTGCCTCTTCCCTGCTTTCCAAGTTTCACTTATTTACCAACTGTGTGCCTCTCTTTAATTTAATTTCTGCTCAGTGTTGACTTGTTACACTGAATGGAATTTTTTCTGAGCCAGTTAGGGAGATGTAGAGACTGCCTTCATTCAGTTTGTTCAACAATCTTATCCATAACCTCTTCCTAACAGGTGTTCAACACATCCCAACAGGATACATTTATCCTGAAGCTTCCTTACGGCTTTAAACAAATCCTCATATTCCCTGTGCCTTCCCTTTCTCCTTCCTTTGATCCATCCTTTTTTAAGCTTTGTTTGTGCTATTAATAATCGAGAGTTCAGCGCTGTCAGCACATTCAACACAGCAGAGAACAAAGGGCAGAAAACAGCCCCACCCAAAATGAGTTTACAGCCTAATGAAGGCAAACAAAACCCTCCACTTGGCTGGCTGCACAGGGTGGCAGGCTGAATGGGAACTCCTGGGCTGGGACGGGGGGGCCGGCGGGGTGGGCAGCGGGATGTCCTTCAAAAAACACATTTTTAAGTGGCCAAGAGCCTGCCTATTCACAAAAGAAAAGAATTTAAGGGGAAGGTTCCTGAAAGTGAAAATGAAAGCCTGATGAAGCAATTTTTGGGCAAAGGGACGCCAGACAGATGGAGATAGGGAGATGGGTGGGTGCAGAATGTAAGTGAGGAGAGATATGCAGCTTAAATAGCTAATCAGTAAGAGGGCAAAGGCACCCAGACACCCTGCGAAGACACACTCATAAAGAACCAGGGACAGATGGAGCCAGAGCTGTGCAGAGCCTTTGAAGGAGCAGATAAGCAGGTTGAATTTAATGGGGGAATGTGAGAGGTTGTAACTGAAGATCTCAGGACATAGAGGATCATTAAGAATTTGCAAAGACTATTGAATGCTGTATGAGGAGCTTGGAAAATCTCCTGTATTTTAAGGTTTTAAGAACAAGTTAGATAAACATCTGTTGGGAATGCTGTAGATGTGGCTGATCCTGCCCTGGAGCAAGTGATGGGTCCGATGACCTTTTGAGCTCCCTTCCCTTTTCTGTGTGGGTGTGGTCGCCCAGGAAGATAATTTGCCAGATGGTAAACACATTTTTGCCCAGATTGCAGCTGAATAAGGAGTACTGATTTGAGGGACGAGGGGTTCCAGGCTGTACCACTGCGCAAAGGTATCACTTGAAAGCTGGAAAGGAGGAGAAAGAATTAGGTTACCACACAGTCTTTTCTGCTAAGCGTCAGCCAAGTGTATCGATGGGAGGGAATGAAAGAGAAGAGGAGATGAAAAATGGGTCAAAGATTGCAAGTGTAGTATCAGTTGTGTTCGATATGATGAAATTGTTCCTATGAAAACTATTGTATCATTGAATGCCACTGTGTATTCACTCACAAGGCCATAAGTATGTCTTTCCCAGACTAGCCATAATAGAGATCCTCATGGCTCTACTCTAAACAGACAATGCCAAGGGGGTCAGCAGAAGCAAGGAGAAGCACTCTACTCCAGATAGTCTGCAGGTGAAGTAGAAAGCAAGGAAGAGTCAGTGGCAAAACAAAGGAATCGGGTATTAGAACACACACACACAGGAGACACTGAGATGGCAGCAAGACAGGGTTTAAAGTAGGGAACAGAAATATATGCTTTTGTAATAGGAAGACCCTTTTTATTGGCCAGACCAACTGTACTAAAGTGAGCTAAATGAAACTTTTGGTTTAAACAAAAATTCAGTGTTGCAGAGAAAATATTTTCTACATTCTTAAACAGCTCTGAAAGGAGCTCAAAGACTGTATCCAGAATGAGGAGGGAATCGAGGTAGTGGACAGGCATGGAGGCTCTGTGGTTTTGCCTTATTAACCTTACCTAAATTCTCATGCTTCTTGTATTCTTTAGAAAAGATAAGTCAAGTTTTAGACTCTCTAGCAAACTCTGTGTGTGTGTGTGTCTGCATACACAGAGACTTTTTTACATTGTGTCCTTGAAGAAACAAAATGTAAACCAGATGAAAACCGGTATTCCTGTAGTGGGATACAAGGAGAGGTAACAACTACTGAGAAGAACTGGGCAGAGAAAAGTATCAGTTGCAGAGCTAGGCTATTAGACTGAGGATTCTCTCCTGGCGTCAGGCATGAGGTTTGCTTCTGAAATGCAGGGCCAATGCTCAAAGCCAGGAGCAGAGTTTAGCCCAGGGCTTAGTTCCAGTAAGATAAGGCCTTTGGGCCTCCAGGGTCTGGGCACTATCATAACCATCTCGTGAGAGTCCTGTATCACTCTTGCAATTCATACTGGTAATGGAGAAGGAAGGAAAATAAAAGAAAGAATTAGAATAGGGTTGATATAACATTTGAGTTGATGAGTAGATCATAGCAATGTCTGAGCAATGGAGGAGAACTAGAAACAGAACAGGCAGGCAGTGGGTCAAGGACGAGGAGATGGCCATGAGAGCTATCAGCAAGGGCAGGGGAGTGGGTTGCCAAGGGACAACCAGGCAATGAAAAAAAGAACAGGCTGCAGACAGAGCCAAAATACCAAAGAGTCACCAAATGATTAGTCATAAATGAAAGGCTGTGAAGGAGGGAAGCACACTCAAAGATATCTGAGGTGAAAATAATCAATGAGAAATTGATTATTTGAGTTATCATTGGTGACTTGGTAGTCACAGACTGGGGAAGATGAAAATAGCAAGAAGCCATGGCAGCAGCCAGAAAATGTTGCACTGACCTTGACCAACACCTTGTTAGTTGATGAAGGTGCCTCATTTCAGCTCCATAGCAGAGTAATGGATGGAAGATTCAAGGGAGGTCATGTGCACTTTCACAAGGTTTGAAGTCAAAGGTAGATAGAAGTTGTTGAGGAAGAAAAAGTCTAGATTAGATTTTAAAAGAGGAGATAAGAGTGGGGTCAGATGATAGAGGGAAAAGAAATTCAAATGTTGGGGAAGTAAACTGTCTGTGACCTGGGAACATAGGGGTGAACTCAACACTTTCAGTTCTTTGTTCATGGTTATGTATGCTATCTATTAGCATTTCTAAAACTGAGAACATCTTCACTCGGAAGTAGTGGCAACATTTAGAGGGTGCTGAACTAATGACAGGAGAACTTTAAGCTATTAAGAGAGCTCAGGGCTATTGCCACTGAAAAGAGGCTCCTGGCTCAACCAGCCAGTCACTAGCCAGATTTCTGCTGCTAGAGAACAAGTACCATTTAGGTGCCCAGCTTCCACATCCCATCTGCATAGCTTCAATAAAGTGTCTAAAGTCCATCCAGAGTGGCTTTGAAACGGCATCAAAATTCTCTCTGCTACTCTGTCTGTATATTTTATTACTGAGGAAGCAAGGATCACAGCTTTCTGACAGTGACTCACCACCCATACCTGGATGTTATTTCAGCTAGTTTCTCTGCCTCCATTTTGCCCAGCAGTAGGTATAATACAGTGCTAATCTCACTGAAAACCAGTAGCAATTCTCATACACAGCTAAAAATCANTCATAAGTGATCTATCATCATTAATTCATTAGATATTCATTGTAATTACCCTGCTTGTGATGAATTAATTCATCATTAATTTAGATGTCACATGTACAGTACTTTTTCAAGGATTGCCATATGATTCAACCTTAATTAATCTACCTCTAAAGCAAAATGCTAACAATCAATTCACATTACTGGGATGCTTAGGCTGTCAGCAGGAGCATGTTTATTATGATTATTATTATTTATGGACACAAAGAAGAAGACATTACAATATTTGCAATCATCTATATGTTCCATGCAGTAGGATATTTTAGTCCCAATATACCTATATATCTGCATGGCCTTCCTTAGCCAATTTGTCTAATCGATTTGTGAATGTCCTTATCTTTAAAGATGTCACCTTGTATTTACAATCATTGGCAGGTCATTATCCATAAAGATATCTCAACTAATTTTTTTCTTCATCAATGAATCCTATTACTTATCCACTGTACACCAGAATCTCTTTTTACTCTCTTATGGTCCTTTTGGGGGGTGGAAGAATTTATAAGGATGTTTCAAAGGTTTAAAAACAATCCATGTGATATTTGTATTCCAGAATGGGTCTTATGTAAATAACGAAGTGACACTCAATTTAGAAAAGGCTTTATTACTAAAGGAGGAAATCTTATTTCAATCACATCTTGATTCAGTTGAACTCCAGTTCAGTTTTCTTAGTGCTGTAGTAAGAACACCAAGTGCAAATATTGATTACAGTAAGATATACAGAAGCATCAAATAAGAACAAGCAATATTTCTGTTTAAATGCACCTCGTCCTTCACCATAAGAAAGCACAAAAGCTATCAAACTGGAAGCACTTTTAGAATAGGTAAGAACTATGAACTCTATTTAAATTAAATGTAAATAACTAAAACCAAAGTAAAGCTGCAATACATAAAGAAAGTACTGCAGGAAACAATGAGATATGGAATTTCTGTTTTGTATATACTTCCATATTATCCTTACAATGATTTTGGGTACACCATTATTCCTTGTGGCCCTCTTGGTTCTTCAATTTCCAAATCCTGGGAACAGTATACTTATGCCTGCTGAGTTCTTTTTTCCTAAGTTTTGTTTCCATTTTCCTCTGAGGCAATGTTGCATTTTGTGTAAAGGCAGTGAATAGCTCATTGTAAAATAGAGGATTAATATTAATGCACACTCGTAACAGCTTTTATCAGGAATACAGTGTGAGCCTCCTTGAAAGATTTTTTTGTCCTTTTCTTGGGGTATGACAGTATGATGTATATGATCTATCATGCTCATTTCCTTCACGCATTCTTAGCCCTACTGGAGCAGCCTCGGAGTGATGGTAATCTTATGAAAACTCAAAATGATTTGTTTATTACTGAAGGTTTATTTAAGGCTGTCACCATGACCTATATCCATTAGTAACCTCAAGAATTCTTAAAGGGACACCGGTCCCATTACCTGCTATTTTCAGCTGTACTCCATGATAGCAGAAAGCTAAGGCTGCTGCTTCTAAGAGCTTTTGATAAATTATATGGCTATCCTTCCCTCCCCATCAACCTTCTATGTTCTATAGATGTCTTGCCTGGAAAAATGTTGAATCCCTCCCATATCACTCAAGCAGCACATATAAGGGCATTGAAAGAAGGGAAATGAGGTAGCAACATCCATGTATTCCAGTGTATTGGCTTTCAGCAATTTGACTCCACAGGCGAATTGTTTTGAATAAAAAAGAGCAGGAGCCCAGATTCACTCAGAGGACACAATGACCTAGTTCAGCACCAAGGTCCACTACCTACATGGCCTTCACATTTACAAGTTTATACCCCAGCTCCCTTACAGACAAGCCACCTAAGGTACCCCCTTTCTTCCAAGAAGGCTGCACAGCCACCAGAAAAGCTGCTGTCCTGCCTCCCAAGTTGGTCTGCCAGGCACAGAACAAGGGCTTTGTGCAAGAAAAGTGGAATAGAAAATAGCAGAGTTCCTCTCCATCTCTAGGCTTCGTATTTAGTGCCTTAATTGTCATACAGAAAAGTATACGTATTTTTTCACATTGTTTTGAAGAATTACATCCCATTTCTCCAGATGAAGCCCTAAGTTATGATCCCTCACCACTGCAGTCAGTCCTGTCAAAAACATTATACTTTGCATTTCACTTACATTCAGATGAGAGCCAGGGCTACATCCTGACTAGCTGCTACATGATCCTTCTGGCATACCTTGAGGCTGAATGACTGTTCCAGTTCATGACATCTGAGGTGCAAGTGAGGCAACAGCTTCAGGTTTTGGCAGAAAAGGGCAGGCACTAACCCCAGAGAGGACCTGCAGCCATGAGTTCTGGGTCATGAGGAGTGACCATCCCCTACATGAGCACAGTCTGGAAGTATTTAGGATCTTCACAAAGGATGTTCATGGGGGGGCTATCTTATAACATACTACAGCTATATTATATGTAACTGTATTACAACAAAGGGATGCGCCTGCCACCTGCCCCGTGCCGAGTATTTACACTGTTCTGGGGTTTAGGCTCTCTTCAGCCTGAGAGGCACTAAATCCATGTCCCAAGAAAAAACCCAGTCCACAAGATTGTGACAAGACAATCTATTCCAAACCTGCAGCATAGGAACAGTAAGGTTTTCTCCCAGCATTCAGACTCTGTGTTATGGAATTCTGGAAAGAAACCCCTGTTATATATACACAGGATCAGAGGATGAGTCACTAAGGGACCTCGGGAAGTCTCTCATCTCAGCAATGAGATCAGAACAGGTTGGCCATGGCCTTGTCCAGTCTGGTTTGAAGACCCTTCTTTTACAGATTACAGATTAGATTCTGTACAGAGATTACAGCCTCTTAGTGACCTGTTTCACTGCTTGACCCTCACAGTGGGGTAAAAAGTTTTTCTTATACTCATCTGACACTCCTTTACCTCACCTCTTGCCTTCCTGACATGTATACCTGTAGAGAGCCTGGATTTATCTCCTAAACAACATCCTCATGGTTACTGGAAGGCTTCTAGGAAAGACAAAGTTTTGCTCCCTATGTCCTGACTCAGTCCACAGGTGTCAGGGTCCTCTGAAGCAACCTTAGATCCTTCAGTCTGTGTCATGAGGTAGGGGCTCCAGACCTCAACCACCTCAGTGTGCACAATGATCCAGCTTCGGAAGAAAGAATGGAAAACTGGAAAATGCTGTTACACCAGGTATGCCATGGCATGGTATTTATTATGCCCTTCTAATCCTCATTCCTCATAACACTGATGAGAATTTTCTTGCCATGCCCTTGTGGTAGGAAATTATGTAAAACATGGGCACCACCAAGGATAGTCATAGTCACAGTCTTTGGCACACCTAGCTTTTCATGGTTCTCCATAAATGACTCCTAAGTGGAATGCACAGACCCATCTGCCCTAACAGAATGGTGATCATCTCCACAGAAAAAAAACACTTCTGAGCACATGGGGAAATCAGAAAACTTCCAGGTTAAGATTAGGCAAAACCTACTGGCATTTTGCACAGATTCACGCCTATAGCTTCCTGTTCAACATGCTGTTTTCTGTATTTCCTATTCTCAGGCATCTAACTCTTCTGCACTAGATAAGCAAGCCTGTCATGCCACCTGGGCTATGATTTCCCCAAGATGATAGGACATAAAAGAGCAAAGGTTTACTGTATGCTTTCACCTTGAGATGTAGTTCAAAATTACAGGGTTTACCTCCATAGTCCAGACTATCTCAATTAGCACATATGCTCTTCCTGCCAGGCTTAATCAACTTATTCTCCTCAGAGATCTCATAGCTTGTCTTTTCCATCTGAAATCTCCCAGTTCTTTTTACCTTATCCATGGACCTGGCTACGTTGAGCTCTACATAAATCTGCTGAGGAATTGAAGAAATGCTATTAAGTTGCATTTAATATTCTAGCATGGGAGAAAACAAAATCTTTCTTCTCCTATCTTCTTTCCTGTAGAGGGAGAGAAAAATTTGTTGTCCTCTTGGAATCTGACTTCACACAATGCAACCATGAACCACAATGCAATGTGACAATGATATCAATAAATAATGAGAAGAGGAGTTACTTTCAAATAAATTACTATTTTAATCATACCAAATTCAGGATCCAAGGGTACAAAGACAAAAATAAGGACTCCTCTATGCTGTGTCTTCAAAATCTCCATTCTCTCTGATTATAAGGGTATGATAGTCCATATGGTGAGAAATGATTTTTAAAGTTTGCAGATTTCACCCTTCAACTGTTGGGAAACCTGTTTTCTTTAGCAGTAAGGCAAATTGAGGCGTCATTTGAAATTCCTAGTGGGTAAGGAAACTTAGATTCACTTTTAGTGATAGGAGAGTGGCCCTTCTTTGGGACACTGCAATTCCAATCACAGCAAATGGCCCGCAAGGACCATCTGTTGCTCTGTTGAAATGCCTGAATAAGAGGGTGAAAGAAGAGGAGATAAATTAGAGCTCTCCTGAAACATCTATGTGCATAAATGTTATATCTAAAATAGCTTCATGCTGTCAAAGGAGGATAAGCAACTCTTCTGGTATGGCTTGGCGAAGCACGGGTGGAAACTTCTAATGGAGTGCTGTGTTTCAAAGAAAATTTTAAGTCCAGTTAGGTTGTTAGGAATGCTACATGGAGCTGTGTGCCTTTGGAGTACGTTTCTATAAGCTGCGACTTAGCTCGGCTGTAAATAAATTGCTCGCGTAGATGAAGAAATCACAGTGTGAAGTCGTATGCCTGGTGCTATGCAGGAGGTCAGAGCAGATGAACACAACAGCCCTTCTGGCCTAACCATCTATGGAGCCTACCAAATCTTGCAGGAGGTAGTGTCTATGCAGACAAGAAACATAAGAATCACCTATGTAGTTACAGTAACAATATAGGAAAAATGGGGAATCTAAAACACTGTGAATTAGTCAGGGGTCATTTTGCATTTACTGAGCCATGTAGATATGTGTAGGTGGCAGAGGTAAATTAAACTGATCCTTAGATTCAATCACCCACCCGTTTTGTCCAAACTATAGGGACTATTCCATCTAATATTTATATATTTTGGAGCAAAACTCAAAATAAACAGCAGCGTTGGTGGGTACACTCACAGAAAGGCCTTTCCAAACCACCAGCATCTGCCTCTAAACATTAACTGGCCTGCTCACAACTGAAATGCACACGAGAAAGATTGGCACCTGCTAATGAAAGTATTGCTTCCCGGCTATGTTGGGTAAACATCAGTTTGATTAAATCATTTTGGGTTTAATAAAGAAGAATGGGTTAGGGTTAGGAGAAACACGGCAGAAGTGGCCGGATCCCCGTCAGGTGCAAGGGATAGGAATATATGTATATGTGTGTGTGTGTGTGTATGGACTGCTTAGAGAATGTTTTTGTGCGCCTTGTGCTCGGCAGAGCGGCGGGCGGTCGGGGAGCAGCGCCGGGGCCGGGCCGGGCCGGGCCGGGCCGAGCCGGGCCGGGGGACGCGGGTCCCTGGTGCAGGTGGCAGGGGATGGCCCGGAGCGGAGCCAGGTCCCTTCCCCCGCCCTGTGCCCGCACCCTGATCCCGCAGGTCCGGGCAGAAAGCGGGGCGGCAGCCGGCAGATGGAGCACAAGGCCAGAAACCGGGCTGGGCAACGCGCTGGGGGGAAGGGGGGGAGCTGCGCAACTGCCCGGTCCTTTGATTCAGAAAATACATAAATCCTCCGGGATGAATAATAACAGGAAAAAGCAGTGACTGTGCGCTTCCCACGAGGCTAAAATACTCAAAAGTCCCAGCACCCGTTCGGTGACTGCCTGTCCTTAGCCTGGAATTCATGTCGGGACGGGAGTTCCGTCGGGAGATGGCCGAGATTCGCGCACCTTCTTCGTGTTCCTGTGTCTGTTTCACTTGCCTTCGTGGAAAAGAGTGTTCCCATCACCACCCTGCAAATTAACAGCGTAGAATGCCGTGACCACTGCTTGGTGTTGTAAGACCTCATGCACTGTCAATGTAGCAGCTTATAAAGCCTGAGAAGCAGAATAGTTATGGTTTTTAAAAGAGCATTAACAAACAAACAAACAAACAAACCCAGAAAATCACAACAACAAAAAAAAGCATTTTCAGGAGCCCTTTAAAAAAAAAAAGTTTTTAGACAAATGGCCCACAGGCAGAGATAAAGCCCTGAATTTCAAGGTCCTGTAACTCTCACAGAAGCTTCATCATCATTGTCACAGCTGACGTACAACATTGATTTTTGTGTTATTATCCAGACCAGCCAGGACATAATGTGTGAACATCTACCATCTATTTTTCCACTGGCTTTTATTTCTAATGTGCCCCAGACTCTGAGCAAATGTGAATCCGAGCCCCTTAGTTCAGTCAAATTTATTATCTTTATGGGAGGGGGGGCCGAAATCACAATTGTAAGTGCTCCCTCCGCTCACACACGCATGCACGCACACACACACTAGATGTGCTGTCTGTGCACCACTCCCCTATTGTTTTCACTGTAACTGATTTTGGCACCAGCTCTTTAGCACTTTGGAAGGGCCTTCATTAGCACTGGGACACTGTCCAAAAGGAATCCAGAAAAATCAACACATGGCTGCTCTTGTTCTCATGATAAATGACAGCTTTGGCTGAAAAACAACAACAGTAAGGAAGCAAAACAAAACCCAAAAAGCAACAAGGGTAGCCATAATGTGAATAGGAGAAGTCAGACATGACTAACTCAGCCTGGATGAGGGAACGGGCTTGGCTAGGCGGGGGCAGGGGAATTCCTGCCTCGGTACTGTATTTAAAAAGTGGTTTGGCCTTTATGCTGGCATGGGGGGTTCGTTCTCGGAGGGGAGAGATGCAGGGCAGCAGGAAAACACTGCCAGACCAGACCACACCACTTCAATGACGTGAAGTAAAGGGCACCAAGACAGTGTGCTGCGGAAAATGTCTGCCATCCTCCTGAGGAGGAAGAGGGACCCATGTCCCTTATGTAAAGCAGAGCTTACAAATGCAGAGAATGTATTAGGCTGCCGTATTAACCCATTTATTCCCCAATGGCTCTGTTTACACTCAAATCCTGAAGTGCTTACTCAGGCAAAACTCCCAGTTGACCTAGTCCTGAAGGCTTTAATCAGGAAGTATGCCCAATGACTTCAATGGGAGCTTTGTCTCAATAACTATTCAGGATATGGCCCATAGGGATCTTGAAACTAGAACTAATTGAATTTTTTGCACGACATGCCTTTTCACTTGAAAAGAACCCTTTTTATCCAAAAACAATTCTAAAAAATGCATCAGTCATTTTTCTATATTATTGGAAAAAATCTATCATGTTTTACCAGAATGCTCTCAAACTTCTTACTTTCTGCAGTTAAAAAAAAAAATTAAAAAAAAAATAATAAAGCTGGGTAAAAAGCAAATCCTTATGGACATCTTCACTTTTTAGCCAAGAAAAATAAAAAAGACAAGCAAATAGCTTTGAAACAGTGTTGGTGAAAACTGTGGAAAACACCTAGGGAATGTCACAAGAAAAAGTAAAGTCCTTTTTTAAAGCAAGGAAAATTGGCTTACTAAGTTTATTTTTTTGCTATTGTTAAAAATTCATTCCTTGCATTTTGATTTCTTACATTAAGAACTATGATACACTACCAGTGAATATACAAGTTTGAATATGTAGTTTTCTAAAATAACCACAGACAATTTTTAAAGTCATTTTGTAGCCTTTAAAAAGGAAACAAATGTCAGCCCTGACCTGTGAAATCTTCCATACACTTAAGCACAGGAGCTGTAGGGAGTCCTTCAAGTTGCACAAAAGTCAACAAATATATTAGAACAGTCTGACATTCAGAACAGAAGACAGATGTGGAAAGAAGCACCATAAAGAAAATTTTGAGGCAAACATCCACAAATCTGTGAAAAGATTTGCAAACCCATCCTAACTGTGAAAAAGTTCTCCTGGAACTGCCTAAAAAGTAGGGCTTGTGCCTTTATTTTAAAGTCTGAGAATAGCCTGCTTTTCCAAAAATGTATTTCAGGGTCTGGAATCAAGTCCAAGAAGGTTTTAAAATACTTTCTGAACTTACATTTTCAAATGAGAAAAATCTGTTGAATTTCATGGGAAAAAGAAACAAAAGCACAAATTGAAAATTTTCCTGTAGATAAACCAAAGTAACATTTTCTAGAAATCCTCCTTGAGCTCTTCACATCACGTATCTCATCCCAACTTGGCACATATCAGATGGCTGGTCAACAGTGACCCATGAGAATAGGCACAAGACCCTCACACATCAGCTGCATTACAACTTGTTCATTACCACACACAGCATCCCACATTGATCATGAATATATATCATTAGGAAACAAGCTGTACACTGATGAGAAAGAGTTTGGAAATTGTCCTGCTTGAAATTCACATGAGAAGTACATTTCCAATAGATGCTTAGGCTGTTGACTTAATATGGTTAAAAGCTAAGCAAGTATTATATTGAAACTTGCACCTGGATCTCTATTCATTCAAAAATATTCAGAGACAAGTCCTATGAACTGATTTTTATTTTGCTGCAAAGCACAAGGCCTGATGAGATTTGCTGGGAGATCCCCTCTTGTCTCCGAATTTAAATCAAGCTTGGGTCAGGCATTTGTTCTGAAACAACACGAAACAGCACACCTCAGTGTTTTCAGATGAGCTTCATGTCAAGCTAGATCTTTGCAGAGCTACAGTTCAAACAAAAATTCAGGGAAACTAGTAGACTTGAGCTTATGCTTTCCCATATCTCCCTTGTGAAGCTAAATCACTGGGAACAGTCAGTTGAGTGACTTCTAAATTCCCCTTCACACCCACCCAATTAAACTTTTATCATATGGGTTGATGCCGTGATATAAAACGCAAGTGTGTCTTAATGCAATTTGAAGTCACAGGCAGCCTTCTGGGAGAAGGGCAGATGCCTGATGTACCTTAAGCTGATGTATTGGATGCTGTTTTTTCCTGCTTTATGCCATTAGTACACTTGTTCACCATCTCCCCTACCACATTGCCATCAGGGAGATCTCAGCTTGGCAGCAGGCTGGGATCCCTGCCTCTAAGCTGAAAGAGGTTGAGCTATTTGCAGAAATAATGCTTTCCAGACGTACTAAACAGCACTCATCTTTCCAGATGGAGGGGCATTAGTGTTGCTTCCAGCCATCTCTTCACCTTCTGGTGTACTTGCCACTCCTCCTGTATGCACCATGAGCCTTATGCTTCAGATACCTCTCCTGCATGCTGAGAAACTCTGCAAGCTGCCTGCACCTTGCAGCCCTTGGAGCCAGCTGGAGGAGGGATATAGCCCACCCCATTTTAGTGTGGGACTCCTGTCAGATGGGAAATGGGACAGGAGGGAAATGGGGGACTCTGAAAAGAGCCAGAAATTCAAGGACCCTTTTTTTTGTCCTGTGGTCTGTATTCTTACTTAAAGGATTTTAAAAGGAGAGGATTTGGCAGGTAGACAATCTGCTGAAGAGAAGCGTTGATAGCAGCCAAGCTAAAGGGGGAGAGAGAGAGAGAGAGAGAGAGAGAAAGTCAGTGATGAAGAGGTAACGGCCCCACTGCTAAACTAAAGCTTTTAATGGTCCCACAAGACCTGCAGACTGTCTGGTCCAGCGACTAACGGCTAAGAGCCAAGCCTTGAACATGCAGATCTTGGATCTGTGGTACACCAGGCTACATCAACCCTGACGAGGTCATCTGGATCACATGAATGCTTCAAGTCAAACAACTGAAAAAAAATTTATTTTTTCTTTCTTTTTTTTTTTCCTTTTTTTGTTCTTCATGTGAATCCCCAGTGGAAGAAATCCACCGAACAAGCATGTTGATTTTGGCAAAGGCACACACAGTCACTCTGTTCTAAAGATGAGCTGACACGTGCAGATTCACAGATTAGCCATTTCTAAAGGTTAATTAAATATTGCCATTGTTTTCCAAGCTATTAATGTATGTTATTCTATTTTTCTCTGTTAAAGAACATCTGGGTTTTGGAGTTAAAAAATATGCAACCCTTCGTCCCCCTTCAAAAAAGGTCTTAAAAAACACACACAGAGTGTCTCCTTTTAAAATATGGCATGACCATCTTCAGAGTCACATTACAAAGTTGAGAAAAAAAATCTTTGAAAAAATATTAGGAAAAATGTTCTTCCACAGATCAAAACATTTGATGTGCATTCTCGTCTGCCGAGCGTGTCTCAGAACCAGCTCACACAGTAAATGAGCTGTACAAGAGGCTCCTGGTATTAGTCATCCCTTCATCATTTGCTGAAGTTACTCAAAGTGATTACATTCAGATATGTTCCTGCTCCATCCTTTGGTGCCAGGATGCTGGTTTTGTTTGCAGTGCTGGCACTGCTGGGTAAATTAAATGGATCTGCACAGCTTTCCTTATCCCTGTCCTGTGTCACTCCTCAGCAGTTTGGACTCAGTTTGTGAACAGACTTGAGGTGAAAAAAAGAATGAGTAGGATTAAGAGAATGGAGGTATACAAACACTGATTTGGTAGAGATTTCTTGGCAGGGATGTAAATGACTACAAAAGATTCAAGTCAGTCCTACCCTAGTGATCAAGCTCAGCAGCAGAAGCAAAGGAAAGTTAAGCTTTGCTTGCAGCTTTAGTCTGCTGTTCCTGTGATACCTGGGACAAACCAGTTTCATTCCTTGCACCAAAACTCCTTCATTACATCTCCATGCCTCCACATCTCTGCGTGCTAGGCAGTCTGAAAGACCAACATGATAACATTTGTCTCCTCTTTGCACTGATAATAATAACTGCTTAAGATGCACATAAAAAAGGGAATTCAATCCAGTATCTTCTGTACCTCCATTTACCTCTCTGTCAAGCAGTGACAGTCACATGTGGGTAATTCACAATTGTGTCAGAAAGTTCAAGCTATTAATGCAAAAAAGTGCTGGAAAATTCTTAGTTGTAAGAAACACAGAAACATAAAATATTGTTCTAAGAATGAGAATGTGATTTCTCATATTCTGTGGCTATTTCTCATCAACCAGACTTTGAGCTTCAACTTATGCTATCTGTACTAATCAAAGTCCCTTGCAAATCCTAAAGAGATTAACCCTCCCTGTTCCTGCTTTGGGCCCCAACTGTGTTTAGGTCCCATTCACCACCTAGGTATAGGCTTGCCAACTTATGAATGAACTAAACCTGCTGATGATACAAGTCAAAGACCAGTGATAGTCTAACTCGCATTCTTCTGCATGACCGTATCATCTTTGCAGCCAAGCTGCACTAGCACCTAATCCCTTTCTCACTTCCTTTCTAGGATGTCAGACTGTGGTGGATCACTTCCCCTGTTTACCTGGCCACACTAGCAAGAGATGAAGGGAACTCTGCATTGTCTTCTGCATCCCTCTATACGGTTATCAAGGGCCAGAAAAGCAAGGGCATAGAACTTATGGTGGGAGGTAAGCCTGGCTTGGAGCTTAGAGCAAGACCAACCAGCATTTGCAGCGTGCCTGCCATATCCCGTGCTGCCATGGACTCAGCTACCTGTACTCTACACCACCACATGCAGTTGGTTTCCCTACTGCCCAGTGCTGTTACATTCCTGCTGGGATCACAACAGTCAGATGAAATGAGAATAACTCTGTTATTTATTTCTCTCTTGTTCTTCTTAGAAGGATTGACAGTTCCTCCTAACAAGCATTTCACTAGTCGACAAAAAGTTATCCATATTGCAGTGCCTCTTCTGACCTGCAAGTTAGCAAACAATAAAACTTAATTACACTTAAATGCTAGAAATTTGCAATGAATGGGGCCACATTAGTCAGTTGTGAATTGGTCCTGACTCCTGCCTCTGCTTTGGCTGGAGATGCAGCTGCAGGAATACATAAATTAGTTTTTTATTTGTTTGTGCCAGTACAATCAGTTGTAGTTGTTTCTTAAGAGCATTTCCAGTATTAGTGGGCTTACTGGCACTCATCCTATTAGCATCTCTGATGCAGGTGCCATCTGGAAAGTTTTATTTTAAAAGACTTTTAGTATTGTACTTAGGTTAATAAGAAAGCGTTATTTTTAAATATCGCGGCAGTTTTCCAGAGTGCAGCTCAGTCTCATGACATCTGCTCAGTGGATACTTGTTACCTTTGGGTTTACTGAAAGAAACCCTCTGAATAACCTTTTTGTTAGCAATCTGCTTTATAGGCCTGGCAATGGAATAGCGCTGGAGTGCAAATGGAGCTGCTAGCAGAGGGGATTTTCTTTGCTGTAACAAGCTCTTTGGTATTCCAGCACTTACGTGTCATAACGTTTAATAAAATCACCCAGACCTCCTCCCCACTTCCCTCTTTGTGAGATTCTGCCATCTTTATTCAAGAACTAGAGCTCAGTTGACAGCCCAATCCAGCTCCGTGGATGCCGTGCAGTTCCCCCTTTGGAAACGGGGGTCAGGGGAAGATTTCAGTGCTGCAGCACAGGCAGATCTATCAGGTACTGTTTTAAACCCTGCAGTGAGGCCAATCTTAAGTAACTGCTCCTACTGTTTGGAAGCATTGACAAATTACACCGAATGAGTAGTGGCTCATTTGCAATAAATGAAAAGAATCTCCCACTCCATTTCCAAATTTCACCAATTCCAATATTTAGCCTTCAACGGGAAAATGATTCAATGGAAATCCTGTTGGTGAACAAAAGGGTTTCATTTATACTGAGCAAAGTGGGTCCCATTGCTGGAAAAAACCCTCATACCCTTCGTGAAATTCACCTTTATTAGCAGCTGACAGAGTATGGCTGGCAACCCAAACTAGCTATTCAGCAACTCACATTAATGAAACCAGAGCAGAAACTGTTTTTACAAAAGCATCAGCTGAAGCCTGGGTTCCTGTTTGGTGATACCATTCTCAATGTACAAAGCCAAATTTTGCAGAGAAAAGAGCAAGAAAGTTGCAAACATATACCAAAGTGAAGGAATTGAAATAGTCTTTTCCTGTGAAACAGTGGTGTAAGAATTAAATCTCGCTCTGAAGACTTAGGGCCAAAACTTCCGACTGCGCTGATTCTGGTGTGGCTGCACAGAAATCAAAGCAGCAAAAGCGCAGAGGCTGAGCTGATTCACAATCCTTAAATGATTTTTTTACAACTTAGTGTACTTTCTATTCTGGCATAAGGCCTGGATCTTTTTAAACATGGTTGAATAAAAATTAAAGAAATAATATTCTCAGAAGCCATTTCAGGTCTTCTGTAAGCACTAGGAAAACGTAGTCGTTCTAACTGAACGAAATGGAAACTCCAGATTTGTGAGTGTTTCTAACATACAGACTGCAGAAATCAGACACAAGCCTTGGAGGTTCCTAAGGGTTCACCATCTATACTAAAATAGCAAATAATACAGGAGTCATCAAAATGTTGGACAGAGCACCAAAATAATCAGGTTCTGCTTCAGCTTCAGTCAAAAAACACAAACTGAAGTCATAAAAATTGGTTTGGGAGTAGCAGTGGATAGTTTTCTGGCCAAACCTTGGATTTAGGTTCATCACTAGAGAAAGCAAAGTTGAGTAAGTCTTGGAAGAAAGCATGTCACCAGTCAGCTAACACCAGTGTGATGCTGTCATTCTTTTATAGGGGTCTTTTCTTCTGGTGTCATACTTGACTTTATGAATAGTATACAAGACAAAAGTTTATAGACAAAGTCTAGAAGAGAGAGTTGAGATCAGCTCTGTGGTTTAGATGATAGCTACTAGAAAGATAGATTTCAAAATGAGGCAACAAACAAGTGATTTAAGAAATATCTAGAAATATTTAGAAGTCTTGGGAACATTAATTCTGGATGCAGAGACAAAATGTTTTCTCCAGCCACTGGGCAAGAGCATTCAGAAAAGACAAAGAATAACTAAAAAAGCAGGTGAAATATGCAAATCAGTTCCAACCAAGATGAACAAAGGCAGATTGTTTTAAGTAGAGAGAAATACCTTTGATAGCGAGGTCATATCAGTCAATTATATGCCTATGAAGAAAACTTTCTCCACTTGGACAAATATATTTCCTTCTATGTTTTTCTACACTGCCAGGATCCCTACAGATGTAGGGATCTGTGTGTCCACGTGCTACTCAGCCAAGCAACAGCAGTGTGGTCAGGTGCAGTAACTCTAGGTCTGCACAGAGTATCTGGCTGCAGGACTGGGAGATCAGGTCCAGGCAGTCCAGGAGCTGGATCAGAGGCTGATGACCATCTGTACTGAGTCTGTCAGCCAAAACTGTCTTGGCCAGTACAGAGCTGGAGAATGATCCTGTCTTTGTCTCTTTTTGATCTTTCAGATTACCCTGGGAATCAGGGGAGCTACTGGAAAGGCACAATAAAAGGGATCAGAAGGAGAAAAACAATCCAATAAAAATCCTGGGCCTGAGCCTCCTTGGAGTAGATCTTATTCTTGGAAGCAAGAAAATCTGTTCTGGAGCCTTCCCACTGTTGCCTAAATATATCAAATTTGTATTTACTACGTATGGATTGCCTTTTCAGGAGGATTCTGCATTTTCTTCTGGCTCTTGGGGATGAAGGACTATTTGGATTCTCCTAGTAGATGTCATCCAGGTCTGATTGTGAAGCCTTCATGGAGATGGTCTCTCATAATATAAATCAGTCACAACTCTGTGAAGTGTCATCCTACTGAGGTTTGAGATCAGAATGCTCTTCAGGCCACTTCTCTATCTCCTACCTCCAGGAAATTTGTATCTAATTTCATAACATACTTCCTGGGCCAAGGTTCTCTGACTACAAAGGTCGTAAAAAAATTAGTGGCAAAATGTTAGTGATGCAGCTGTGATTAAAGTCCTTATCAAGGAAAAGCTTTCCCATGTACTTTTATGTTCAAGCCACCAAACCAGCTCTGCAACAAGATGTGACACTGAGAGTTTCCTGTCTATCTGATGTCTTATCTGAGAAAAGACTGACTTGACTCAGAGCTAATGAGACTGCAGACTAAATCCATAAGGCAAGTTCACATATATTAGGCTGGCATGAGATCTAATAACATTGTGTTGGAATAATTTTGATACCCACAGGAATAGAAGCACTGGTAATAAAGGAAATATGCCAACAAGGAACTAAGATTTTACTCATCTGGAGTTAGTCATTAGCCCCATAGGCTGAGAAAGAATTAGCAACAGCTAATAGGATGCAGAGAGATGTGCATATTTACGTTATCTGAGTGCCATGCTTTCTTAGATGGGTACTCACCACTGCTGGGAATTTTATAAAGATATTTTTGTTTATGAGGGGGCCAAATAGCATTGTTTGACCTGCCTCCAATCTCCTCTGCTCTTCCTTTTTTTTCTTGTCTCTCAGTCAAGAATTGACAAATCTGGCACTCAGTACAAACAGCAGGTGGGACAGTATCCAGTTTCAATGCCACCAATAGTCATCAAAGGTGAGGAAACTAAGCAAGAACCACAAACATCTACCCTTTCTTTATTCTTTACTAACTACACAGAGGCACATACAGCCCAGGGCTGCTGCTGTTCTGTAAAATTTGCACTTGAGTATAGACACAGTAAGTGAGATCCACTCTTCTACAGACCTGAAAAGCTTACAGCTGCTCCTCAAGCTTCTTGGGGGAGGAGAGGTGAGAGGAGTGGTGAGAAGGACAAGTTCTGACCTGCTCCAGGAACAGGTGCTGGAGGCGGTTCACAGGGACACTGACAAGGCAACCTGGAAAGAGAGAAGGAGCAGATGAATGCATTTCCAAATGCACAGCAGCTTCTGCCAAAAGCAAGTCCATTAGCAAGATCCTTTGAAGAAAATGTGTAGGTAAGAGCCATTAACCACTCCTGGGAGATAAAGAATTGGCATTGAATATTTACTCTACATAGAAATGTGTTCCTATATACCTAACATGACAAAGCAAGCCTAGACTCTAGCTCACATATTATCCCCCAGTTTATTCCCTTTTTCTTAAGCTCACCCAGCTGTGGGGGGAAAAAAAAAAAAGAAAAAAGAAAAAAACAACCCAAACCACTCTAGTAATGGAAAACATCTTTACTCCAGTGGAATCAAGAGATATACTGTCCCTGAGCTTAGCTCAGAGGAATTGAAGAATGCAGGTAATTTCCAGCTGTCCAACACCCATCTAAGTTTCTTTCAGTCTAGGTGTCACAGTGATGACACCACTCTGACCTTCACCTTGGCACTACTTCTGAGTTGTTCTGTGTGTATTAAGAGTGGTTTCTGATACAGGATCAAATGCTAATAGTCTCATCTAGACTGTGCCAGTACCACCTAACTCTACCAGAAATATGTTTGAAGTTACAGGTTCTG
This sequence comes from Chaetops frenatus, assembly GCA_013400775.1. Lineage (NCBI taxonomy): Eukaryota > Metazoa > Chordata > Aves > Passeriformes > Picathartidae > Chaetops > Chaetops frenatus. The sequence continues at coordinate 33,418 of VZTR01010144.1, read as the reverse complement.
ACTGGAGATCCCAGTGATCCTACTGAGAGATTTTGAGTGCCAGCCTGAGTTCCCACCATATCTTCAGACTACGAGTCTGTGGGCACATCTCTGGGCATGGCTGGAGTGTGTCCTCCAAAGGATGCTGAGATTCAAATTTCAGATAGGCATTCGGCCTCAGAATGTCCACAAGACAGCTACAGAGAGAGCAGGTATATAGGCTACAGCACAAGCCATATTTATGGAAGCACACACATCTGTTTTTCACAGCCCTCTGAAACTGCCTGGTCCAAAGGAAGACCCACCAGTGTTCATCTCAAAGTGTTTAGTTAGCACTAAGACTCAGTTTATTTTAGCTCTTCATCTGCAAATCTGCTACAGCGCACCACATAAAACACCTTTTTTTCCTTTGCAGCCTTTTTTCCCTAGGCTGACCTCGAGATGTGTAGATAGGGGAAAGGGTGGCAGAGGAACAACGCTGTGCTTATCCGCTTCCTGCTGCTGACAGGCCTGCGTGGCTTTACCTAAGGCTTGACCCCTATCTCTCCTGCACAGCTGCCCCAGCAGATGCTGTGCCCATCGTGGAGATGTGCTACTCATCAAGATAAAAGGAGTAAGAATCTATCTCAAAGCACTTAGGTATGATTAAATAAAGGAGGCCATTTCCTGTGCTGCTAATCTGGTGCCTTTCAAAATCACTAACTTCACTTTTTTTTTAAAGTTACCATCTTTTAATTCTCCTGGGTCTTCTCTATAGTTCTCCTCCTCCTTCCTGGGAAGGGGTGATCCACTTCATGATACGACAGTGGCTCACAGGGCTGATTAAACTGAACTCTGCGCAACACAAACAGCAATTTTTCATGTACAAAATGAAAGAATTGTACTGCTCTCTCTTTTGAGTTTTGTCTGGGTCAGGATACCCAATTAACCTGCAGGCTCTTGTACTGGCAGCTACCTGCTCTTCACTTTGAAATCAAGTCACTCTCCTGTTTTGGGAGCTCTGCTGCTCTGGAAGTCTTCCTGTCCTTTAATATGACAGAACAAAGCTGAAGCATCTACCGTGAAAAAGTGAAAAAACCAGACTCATTCAATATGGCCTCTTACTTTTTGTTTGAGTATTGCAGTCTAAAGTTCAATAACGTCTTAACTGCTTGGCCTCTAAGAGACAAGATATTTTAGGACTCTAATATCTGATGAGTATGTGCGAAGTCAAGTAAATCTCTAGGTTGTATCTTCCCACACACAAGAAACCCCCATACATGTTTGGAGGGTTTTTTTGTGTGTGTCATTCACAGAAACTCAGTCAGATTACAGACCTTGCTGGCCTTTCCTCATCAGATACCAGATGCTACATACAATATCCCATGAAAAGCTCTAAGGTTTGGTAGTCCTTTTTTCTTTTTTTAATAAAACATCTCAGAATTTGCATATTTATCAACATGCGAGCGTGTGAGAGTGAAGCAGTGATTGTGACTAAGCTGACTGTCATCTGCAATAGCCATACCAAATGTGAGGAAGGACTGCATAGGCAGTGAAGCCCAATCTGTTCTAGGCATAATACAACCCCAAAGCTACAACCATGGGGCTTGACACTCAGAGTGCAACAGATGTCTGACAGAAGTGAAGGCATCCCTTGCCTTTGCTTTGGAGTGCTGATCTGTGCATGTGTCTGCTGAGAAAAGACACAGGCAAAAAAAGGGTTGACTGTATCTGACAAAGATGCAGGTAGCATGTGCTGCACAGACCACAATCCGTATCTCCATCTCAGCCTAGATGGGAATGTGACTGCCATAACTTGTTCAGAGCCCATCTCTACTGTGCTACTTAGGGTCTTGCCCCCTACTTAGGGTCACCACTAGTATATGGGTAGTTAAGACCTACAGAAACAATATGCAACTGATATTCCTCTGCTGCAAAGTTTAGCACAGAAGACAGTTATTTACACACTGAGCCCAACTTTCCCTTATCTTATGCCATGAAAAGCCTTTTACATTTGTGCAAAGGAGTGATAAACTACCACCAAGTCAGCATGGTAATAAAAGGTGCAAGAAAATGGAGATTGAGATTGCTGGCTCACAGAAATCTCTGTCTTTCAATGTAATTTTCTATTCTATAAATACAGACTTCTAGTCAGAGTTAATTAATGATTTGAAGCTGCAGATTTGGGAAACAATGGAACAGCAAAACCAGTGTTCTTTTCTCTTCCTCAGTCAGACTCTACTTAGTGCAATTTTAAAATACATTCACTGCTTTGGAGTGGACATTTTGGCCCCAACTTTTAAATTCACACATGTGACACAGATTGTAAGGCTATGCCATACCTTAAAATGCACTTGTATGTGTGAGAATGTCCTAGACTGGCTGCATGGAGGCTGATTGCTAAACTTCCCAGAAACCTTAGCTCTTCTGCAGCCCAGAGCTTCTCATCATTAGAATTCCCCATGTTTCCACCTCCTTCCTCGACAGCCATCTGCCCTGTCCACACTCCAGCTGCAGTCAGACATCCCTCACCACTTACACCTGATCTTTTGACTCTACACACCTGAAACAATTCCCGCTCAATCTATCAAGCAATACACATTTAGACAATCAGGGAAGCTCTTCCAAAAGCTATGAACAAATTGCCCAGTTTAAAATCTCCACTCCTTTTCCATGACATCCTAGGCAGTGTTAAAATGGAGGGGAAGATTTATTTGAGGAAGAAAATTCCAGTGCATTTCAATATCACAGTGCATCCTGATAGAATAGTGTTTGTAAAAGTTTGTACTTCTCTGACAGTTGTTCTTTTGATGCTTGATGTTTGCTGTTGGGATATTCTCATGGAATCATAGAATCATTAAAGTTGGAAAAGACCTCCAAGATCATACAGTCTAGGCTTTGACAAAACACCACTAGGTCAATTAAACTAAAGCACTAAGTGCCATGTCCAGTCATTTCTTGAATACTTTCAGGGATACCACCTCTTCCCTGTGAAGTTTGTTCCAATACCTAACCACTGTTTTGGTGGGCAAAGTTACCAGATCAAAGTTGAATGAGCAAAGGAAGGTGGTGTCTATGCAGAAGGGCACTGCAGAAAGGGAGACCAGCACGGGGGGGTGGCCATCACGGAGTGTTGCCACTGAATAGTCAGATTGTCACTGAGTAGTGGTGGGATGTGAGACTGGGAGAAGAAGCTGCTACCTTGTCTCAAAGCCTAAGGACCTTGTAACACCGTCTTTTTTTCCCCCCCTCATGTTTCCACCTTTATTGTCCATATTGAAATGCATGCTAGATTATTTTCAGTATTTTGCCCACAAAACATTTGAGAAAAAAAACCCCACCAAATTTCTTTTTTGACGCAACCCTCTTTAAACCCTTCCAACAGCAGCCTTTCATTAGTTTATAGCTCAGTTAGGTTAGAACGAGCTGTTCTGTATCAGCAAGAAATCTGTTAGAGGACAGATGCCAGCATGATTACAAGAGATGAGTAAACCTCAAAAGGCCTAAGATCTGGTTGGGTTTTCATGAAGCCGAACCTCTGGGGATCATTTCTTCCTGCTGGAGAATCTGGTTTTGGAAACAACAAGAACAGGGAGTATTGTTTTTAATGTTATTTTCTGCTCCTGGTTTTAGGCCAAATTTGAGAGTGCAGAGGTGTTCAATTACTTTAATGAACAAATACAACAGTTTTTCAGCCTGGAAATAGATTTGCTTGTGGTTTGTTTTCCACACTCAATTTATATTTTATCATTGAATAAGGTGGCCTACCTCTAGAAGTCTGTTGCATCATAAATATATCTCAATTGCCAAATTGAGAAAATCTGACTCCTTATGCCAGTTTGGTCACTACCCCAGCAGCCACAGAAACACACTTTATATAAATATTTTTTTTAGCTCTCTATTAATATTCTTTTTGCTTTTTTCACTAAAGGACAGTGTCTGTTCTTAATTCCTGTTAGACTGCCATCAACTTCCATGGAGCAACTCCAGATTTACATTGGTTGTCATTAAGGGTTGTTACATCACCAAGTTCTTAGCAATAATTTAATTAAAATTAGTTTTACTGATGTTACTCCTCTTTTTTTTTTTCCCACTCAAGTAACACAAATCGCAAAGGAGATTTCTTTACTGGTCAGCCTGGAGAGCCTGCATCTGCCTCTCAGATCTTTCCTCTCTCCACCTTTCTGGTGCCCAGTCTTCCCTCATCAGTCCCTCTCACACACATTGTTTTGTAGTAACGGGGTCAGTAGGAAACATAGAGTTCAGCACTATAGAAGTGGAAACAGAAAGCAGCCATGGGCAATTAACCAGGGCTGTGACTGCTTATGTTTGGTTCCTGCTTCCATTTCTGTTTCCATGGAAATGGACATCAGATCATTGGAAATAAAGTAAATTTTCTACTTCTCCTCACCTTCATATCAGCCGAGCTATACGAACCAAATAAACCTAAACTTATCTAATTAAATGTGAATTTAGAAATCTTTTCATTTCATTGAAATAAATTGACAAAAGCAGCATTGCTTTTGAAATACTCAGATGCTGTTGGCTGTCCTTTGGGAAAGGAGTAGGTAAGTTTGCCCACCCCTTTTTGCTTTGTAAGGTATGGAAATATGCAAACATCCATCTTACCCCTTGCTCTGTGCTCCTGCCTGCCCATTAATATTGTTGTGCTGAACAGTACTCATCACTTGCCCATTAGGGGTCATTTAAGCATAAATGACCCCCCTTACAGAGACTGTGTGGGTTAAAGACCTCTTCTTTGTCTGGCTGCTAAAGCTTTGAGATTCATTTGTATTGCAGAGCAGCTGCATAAAAAAGGTTCAAGCCCACCTTTAAAGGTCGTATGGTCTCAGAGGAGGAGCTTTGACCTAGAAGGGTTTCCCAGGTGAAAAGCTCAGGGTTTGGGAACAAAGAAAAAAAGTGAGTTTTAAGCTTTCACATTCCTGTGAACGACTCAGAAAGATAAGACCTGTGCCTTTCATAAACAAACATATTGGAGACTGAGCATTTCATTTCTCCTCTAGAGGTGAAGATGATCTGCAAATCTGCCATACGTGTAAAGGAGTAACAATGATTTTCAGTTTGGCTTCTGACAGGACAGTTCAGTCACACAAGAAATGTGCCGGCTTCAACAGAAATGTCCCATGTCACAAGTTCCAGAAACTGAAGCTGCCTTTACTGGTCAGACAACGAAGACATACTTTTGCCTCCATACTTTTCATACTTCATACATGCTTCATACTTTTTTCTCAGAGAAGCTCTCTAATTCTGTTAAACCAAATGAATTAATGAAAACTTGCTGACAAAATAGTACAAAATAACAACTCTGCTTGAATTGGTATCACACTTTACAATTTGCAGTGATTGAAAGTATAAATATCATTACTGAATTAATGCAAACCCACTGCAAATAAATGGCTTGTTTTCTAATGAGGTTCATTTTACAGGAGGAAGAGGGGAAAGCTGGTTTTCCAGCATCTACCAAAGTGTTAATTTCTGAAGTCCAGTAACAAAAAAAGTAAGAAAGCAAGCAATCAAAGTGGATCTATATAGGATGGTAGATTTAAACTGTTTAATTACTGTAGCTGTAGCTGGTTATTGCTAATGCATGGATCACAAAAGCATCACTCCTGCAGAAATCAGTCATGCGAGGGAGATCAGGAATTACAGATACTTCACCAATGTGAGGGATTTGGTCTGGTCCTTTAAAGTGATTTCCTCCAGTGACAAAAACCTCATGCCTGACACGAATGCATAGTATGTGACAAATTTACTTTAAAGAAAAGCAGCCTGTAACCTAATCATAGTCCGTCCTAAAATATACTTTTTTAAATGGCTCTTATCAAACTGTTCAGTTATGATGTAGATTTTTTAAAACTTAAATTCACCTCTGTCACATGGATAAAGTATAGAAGCAGCTTTGTCAGATGCTAGCATGTCTTGGGGAAGTGGAAAAAGCCAGATAAGGAGTACCTGAATGTGGTCAACAGTATAAGGTTCGATTTTTCCTCTCTAACCAGAAGGCAAGCTTCAAACTCTTTTTCTGCTATAATCCCAATCATTATGGTCCCTGTCATGAACATGAACACAATCTCCTAGACTGAGCTATCTGTATGAGTTTCTTTCCCCCAAAGGCATTGCACATGCATTTAAAACATAAAACAAACACACAGGCCATTAAAACTGGTATGATCACACACAAAACAACGTGGATTGGGATCTAACTTCACAGCACTGGAATCACTCATAAAGCATTGGAAAATTAGAGGGTTACATAGTGTATGGAGAAGCCTATTAAGTATTACTTTGGTTTGCACAGAAAGGCAGGGAGCAAGGTGCAAATATTTAAGGGGCAGATTAAAAGAAAAAAATAGCTGGAATTGTGGGTTTAGGTCTAGTTTACAGTAGAAAGTTTTCACTGACAGGACTTCCTAGGAGTGACTTAACACATGCTGATGAATAAGTAGGTATGGGCCAAATTTATTCAACAACTCTCATAAAGTTATGCAAGACAAAATGTATTTTTCTGACAAAACTTCATCTATACTTAAGCTTTTTCTTCAATAGTTGAAAGAAATTATAATACCCTCAATCGTTGTTACGATCAAGCCCCTAGTTTTAGATCTTGTCTAATTGTCATTTTGTAGATTAGATCCCCAGAGACTCTTCTGCTATTGGTTTTGTTCATATCTTCGGAGACTTTTTTTCAAGTAATAAGAGAGATTTAAAGTGGCTGTCTCTTAAAGGATAATAAATACCAGGAGAAGAACGAGGAAATACATTAAAGCTGAATCACTGTTGTGTCACACCAATTTTCCCCTTTTACTCCCGAGATTCCACTGAAATCAATGAAGTTACAGTTACTTAAAGCTGTAGGACTACATGAGCGAACCAGGTACATCATGCTGCAATAAATGACTAAAACTTGCTGGCAGACTTGCTTGGAATCAAATATGTCCCCTTAAATTTCACACTATCTTCACAATCTTGTAGCAGCAAAGCAAAACAAGAAGTTCACTGTGCAGCCAAAACAAAATCTTTTTTCTCTAGTCCAAGTATTTAGCCAATACAGTATCACAGAAACATTGATTTCTGTTCCCAGCCTAAGAATCCTCCTGATAGTTTCATACAGAACCAAAGACCCAACACAGTCTCTCTTTTATGGCTAAGAAAATGCTAGGAGAATCGTTATCCCTGGGAAAGATTTCCTTGATGGACGAGGAAGGACTGTTCATTAGTGTCATGAATGATGCTGCCTCTTTTTTATGCAACTTGCATTCACTGGTGCTGGCACTGTCAGAGCCTCCAACTGTGTGCACAATTCAGTTCATCGAACAAGGCAGCATCCTTTCCAGATACACTCAACGTGCGGTATTATGGTTGGGAAATTCATCCCACAGAGGAGAAATATGAATTATTTCAATTCTCAAAAAGAAAAAAAAAAACCAAAAAACCAAAATAAACCCCACAAAAACCTACAACAAAAAACAGCACAGCCTGTGCCTTCTTTTTCCATGCTATTAGAGAGATTATCAGGAAAAAATAAAAACAGCACTTGCTCAAGGTCCCACACAAACAAAAACAAGGACTGCAGGCCACTCCATATACAGTGCTGAGCTATTGCTCTTGTTTACTTGTAAGACGCAAAATAACAAATTTTTCAATTATTATTTTTTAATAATTATTCTGAGCTGACAGAGCAATTTTGCAAAATTTTAAGCATGAAAATCACGCCAAATATTCAGAGTTTTACGTACGCTCTGTTTTCAGCTCCTCTGGTTCAGCCATTTCCTTTCGGTGTATTTAGTGTGGCAGTGACACGTCAATTTGTCTGCAGGGAATGGCTGCCTATCACTGATGCTGAACGTAGGTAGAGGCCAGTCCCACGCTCCTGAGTCACCTGCAGAGCTCAAGGTGCATGAACAAATTACATCTGGTCCCTAAGCACCAAGGACCAGATCCAAAGAAACCGAGCTACAACACGTGTCTCTGTATGTGCCTTGGTGCCTGCCATACGAGAGAGCCTGGAGCTAACGGCAGGGAAGCAGATACATCTACGAGAAGCAGAGAGCCCTGCAGAGATAATAGCTCACATCCCAGAAGCTGGGTAGGTGCTTTACATCAGTAATGCTGACACAGGGCAAAAAGCCCAGTTTTCTCCTTAGGGATGAGAGAGTACCTTCCCAGCGTGGTGCCTGGTTCCCATTTGGCCAGGAATCCACTGTTCAGGACAGGCAGGGCTTGGGGACGGGCTGGTTTCTCTACCGTCTTCACCCTCACCTCCTCCAGAAGACAGGGAAAATGTGCAGCTGGGGCATAGAATTTTTGAGATAGCAGCATTTGGCCCTGATCCACAGAGCTCCATGCCTTCACTTTAAAAGTGCTGGACTGAACAAGGAGCCATCATAGTTTACCTCTAGGAAAACCCTGAGGATGTGGGATAGGAGTACAGGTGAAGTCCCCCTCCTCTCCAGAGCTTAGTTATTTTACTCTGTTCATTTGCTCATTTTGGATGCCCCTTTCAGAATGATGTCTCTTTCCTGCAGAGCTGAGCAGTATCACAGAGGGTGCTCAGAAAAACAACACACGCCACTGAAATCCTCCATCTTTTGCAACAATTGAATAGTCCCACCAAAGTGCTTTGTCCCCTCTTCTACCTCATGAGATTTGCTTCTCTGTGTAGAGAGCTCTCAGCCCCTCTGTTGGTAAGACATTCAAGATGAAAAAATCACCATGGAAAAACTGCCCTTCCTTCCTCTTCTTTACAAAGCAGTCATGCTTCATAGGAAATATACATGTATATTTGTTAGATAAAATAGACAAAACATGATAAGAAAGTTAAACCTCTTTGGCCTAATGGCCAAAGAAGGATCAGATCTGGCAGAGCACAGCAGGCAGATACGAAGTGTCCTTGTGAGACTGAGCCCTGCAACAAGATAAATGGATGAACGCACTGTTCATGGTTTCTAATCCAACTTAAATGTCAGATAAGTACCCTGCTGCACAGCCTGGTCAAGGCAGAAGCACCGGTTAGGCATGCTCCAAAATGGCATTACATGCCTTAGGAACTTTAATGGCAAAGTCTGAAGGGCTTGCATGGTCTGAGTGCCTCTAAGGACATAGGGCCTCTAAGGCCATAGGGATCTGAACATGACTTTCAGAGAGCTTAACACTCCGGTCTCTAATTTCATTCCAGTTAGGTTTATCATGCCTAATTTCCCTCCTTTGTCTGGTGCCACACCTGGGAGGCAGAGTTTATATGGAGGCACATTCCCCAGCCTTTGCTCACAGGGAATCTTACTGAAAAGAGGAGGAATTTCTGCTAAACCACTTGAGAGCCACCTCATAAGGACTTCTTAGGGTGCTTTGAGACAGCTGCCAGCTTTAAAAAACAAACAAACAAATAATCCAATGAAAATGCATGAGACCAACAGAGTGGACTGGAATGTGGAGCATTCGTTTTTCCATTATCAGCCATCAAGGTAAAGGAAAGGAAGGGAATAAATTATATGCCTGAAATATTTGTATGGAAACTTTTCCAAGCTAGATAAAAATGCAATTATTTATTACTTCAGGAAGTACTCTAACACCAAGCAGTGACCCCTGGCTGGTGTCAATGCTTCCCTGAAAGTATTGCCATTCAGAAAGCTTTATGATTACCACATAAAGTTTAATCAGTGCATTAAAAGTAAATTAAAGATTTGCTAATTGTAATGTAATTAGCTTAATATAATTACATTGCTCAGTGACTGAGAATTTTATTGTTATTGTGAGATCTTTTCTCATTTGTGGGGCCTGAAGTTAAGTGGCACGGTATTGACAACCCTTTCTTTCCTTAATATTCAGTTTCAGGAATGGGCTGAATTTTTTACCTGAATCTTGCAATTTATCACAATCAGTATCATCACAAATTACAGAAAGCATCCAGTAACATGATAACTTCTAAATGAAGTGTCTGTAACCAGGGCAGTAGCAGCCTCGGCTGTTAATTTGTCATATTTCATAGCCAGCCTGACACCCTGTCCAATTTGCTTGTAAGCTTTATCACAAAGACAGCTACGAGAGCTGAGCAGGATGGGGGAGATGGACAGAAATTCAGCAGCAGCAGCAGCTTGGTTCTTCAGGTTCCCTATTTTTGAGTACAATCCAGATGCAAAATAAACACCCCTGTGTCCTGATGATGTTTGTTTTCTCTATTAAAATCTCTCCCCTTTTTTCTCTCCTCCCCTCTTCCTCATGAAGACAACCAAATTTTTTCTTTAAGACTCCCTGCTGACCATAATTTGATGGTTAATTTAATTTATTAGCAGTTAGAGGAGTTATAAGAAATTAGAGGGATAACAGCAGTCAGGGAGCATTGTGACCTATCTTTCACAGGCTCTCAATTTCAATCCAAAGCATGTCATCCTCTCAAAATGACCTGCAAGTTTTTCCTTTTGGTCAGAAGTTGTGCAGCCCTGTAAAAATGGCCATGAATATCCCTTCAGGATATTGGTCTCTCTTCTCCTGTTATCTTCCAGATGCTCTGAGGCCCTCAATCAATTTGCATTGATTTAAGCAACATCATTCAATACATATTATCAATCTGATCTGAAGGGAATTGTGTGAAGAGCAGGTCTTCTTTTCTATTCCTGACATGCCAAACAACAACACAAGATGCTACGAAACCCAAAAAATGGTTTCTAATAGACCAACAGGTGTTAAAAGATGCCTGGACTTACAAAATGCAAGAAACCACACTTTCATTTGTCTAACACTTTAAAATCAGGTTGGCCAATTTGGAGTGCAGAACAAATGTTAGCTTGGAAGGATTTTGTTGATAGCATTGGATGCAGGAACAGATTTTAAGACCCTGGTCTGGGTACCTGCAACAGGAACCACTTTGTATGATGTCAGGGTACAACCAATACCAGCCTGACATCCTTGGGTTTTCCTGCATAATGAAAAATAAGCACGAGATATTATTCTCCCTTCTACACTTGCCCCATCAGGTGAGCCCCAATACCTGCCCTTCTCATCCTGTTGGTGGCTGCCCAGCTGTGCTGTTGGGCTGTGGACACCAACAGAATATCTAGTAGACAGGCTCTGCAGAGCACACCACTCCAGCCTCTAAGTACTTTTGCAGATCTGTCCCCTATTACACTAGAAACCAAGAGAGAATGAGTAGGAAATTAGCAGAGAGCATTCCAGTCTTTACAGCTGAGCCTCCAGAGGGGCTATAAAACCTCTCATGCTGTCAGGGAGTCAAGGATAAATAGAGAGCTTGTGGTGCCTGCTGTTAAAAGGAGGAATTTGAGAATGGGGACACAGGGGCTAAAAGGAGACAGAAGAATGACAGGAAAGAGAAGAATGAAATAAGGTAGGAATTGGTCAAGAAAAGCCACAACTGTAGAAATGGCAGGAAGATGGTAAAAATTTAGAGAAATCTTCAGGTTTGAAGGAGCTTTTTTGAACCAAGTGACCATATGCCAGTCTCCTGAGGTTTTGCCTTTCATGTTGAACTGCAAGCCCACTGATTCTGTAGGATGCAGTCTTCAGCACACAGCTACCACTGTGAGTGAGTCATTTGGTACAGTTCCTGTGGCAAGAATCCCAAATGTGTCAGGCCTGGACTAAAAAGCAAGATGGAGAATGAATACACCTGAAGGCACATTTGGCACTTTAACTCTGAGCAGATATCACTTCTAATTATAGCCAGCCTTATGCCAGCTTACTACCGTTCGAGCGCTTGTGGGTTTGCACATCGAGTGCCAGATTTAATCCATTCAAGGTAAAGTGCAAGAAAACCAATTGCATTTTGCATGCCTTCTACCTGAATGATTTGCTTTGTTGTTCCCAATTTGCAGTTTGACTTGAAGATTTGCACCCCTCTGGTTAGTTCTGGTTGGCTTCTCTGCAGCCACAGGGGCATATTTTTCAGCTGAATGAAGCCCAGCTGGCAGGCTCAATTTGCCCCACCAATGAGTCATATCTTTCTCTAATTTCACCTGCATGAGGGAATTGCAGCTTCCTCTCCTAATTCCTCGAGTTCAAAATTCTTCCTGCAAAAAGAAGGCTCAAGCCCACCCCAGCACATGGATCTGTAATCCTGCTTGCCTGAAGAACAGTGGCAAAGCTGAAGAGACAGCCACCAGTGAATGTTACTTAAATAGTAAGTTTAGCTAGGGGAAAACTTTCCCAGTCTGATCCTGTATCCAATTTTGATATTACTTCACAAGGACCAATGCTCAGCACCCCACAAGGACATGTTGTTGTCCAGCATGATTTAGGGCTTGGAGCAGAGGGAAGGTTTAATACAATCATGCATCAGTTTTCTTTCCAAACAACACTGTGAAACACAGAACAGAAGGAGGATTGCCTCTTAACCCCATAAATCCACTTAAGCTTGGATTATGAGCCATATTCACCCAATTTTTGCTGGGAGCTTAAGGCAGCACCATGCTTCTGTTGCTCTGAGGGATGCTGGGAAGCTGGAGCAGGATTCAGGAGGCTCCAAACTTCCAGAAGTACATCGGCCATATTCTTCGATGTGCAGGGGTCAAACAGCGTAAGTGTGAGATCAGCCACACTCCAGGTCTATGGATGGCAATGGATGAAGTGCACAAAGAGCAGGCAGAAGGGTTTGTTTTAATAACTAGCAGCTTTCAGAGCATGTGTTTTTTAGCAGCTCTGCCACACTTAGTTGACAAAAAAATAAAAGGGAACACTTCCCCGTACACAAATCTATATTGATCCAAATATGGATCTGGTTTCCGTTTAGAGAGCAACTAGCACTGATGCTGTCAAACAGATCCATCTGGAATTATTTCAAAAGCTCCATTTTCTACCCTTATGCACACAGAGAGAGAGAAATGGAGAAAGGCAAGAAAAGAAAGAAAAGAGGAGAGGAGAAAATAGAAGTGAAACCTCTGCACACATCACCTGCTCTGAGCACCGTCCTTCCCTTACTCATTCCTAATGAGCTGGTTCAGTAGTGCAAGGTAGTTCCTAATTACCTCTCTCCCGGTTTCACTCTTTCCCCCCGAGAATGGCCTTTCCAAGAACTTACTTCACATGCACACACCTGGTACTGTGAGATAGGGAGCCTCACCATGGATACCAGCCCCCCATTCGCAGCCCAACCTGCGCTCCTGGGATTCGAGCAACTATCTCCAGGATGCTGTAAACTCCAGATGTGCCTTACCTACTGCCTGGAGACACTGCGTGCCAACGCCACTCACAACTATTATTCTGCACTCACATACACACACATATACACAAGCACTGGCTATGCAGATCAAGCTCTGAGAAATGAAATAAAGCAAAATGGTAATCTTAATCTTCCCTTTAATATCCTACCCCGTGCCAGATAAGAGCAGCTGTGCTCACACAATGTGTCCAACCGGACATGATAAATAGCCTGGGAGAAAAGAAAAATACACACAGACACACAAATATATATGTGCATACACACATGCTCTAAGGAATTTAAAATATGTTTGTTCACTGAAGTGGTGGCCTCCAGCTCACAGCTTCCTCGATTAAGAAAAGGGTTTATTAGAAATAAAAATGGCCTGCCAGGGTTGGGATTGTACACCAAATCCTACAGTAAATATCTGCATGGGTAGCCTGAAGGGTTAACCTTACCAATGCACAAACACTGACTGGCTCTCCTCCTGTTACAGTGTAACTGCTGATTGGAAGGAAGAGATCATTCTAGGTCAGTATGTCCTTTACACTGTGAATAGCTTGACAGGGGCTAATAAACTCCTCTGCCTATGGCACCAATAATTTATTATATATTCTTGGGCATCACATGCAATTTTTTATTTATACATGTATAATTAGTTGGTTTGCTTTTACAGAGGTGAAGCAGGACAATCTGGGTCAGGAAACATGCTTAAGCCAGAGGATGCCAAAGGTTCCACTCTCCTAATCTTAACCTACGGTGGAGAATAGCATCTTGGTTGCTGCTCCCCGCACTGCTGCCAGGACTTCACATGGCAGCCGGGCATCGCCAAGAGCAGACTGTGGGTCAGCACAGCTGACTCCTTACCGGGATCCACAGGGAGCATGCATGGCTACCCACTCATGCTGCAAAGCAATCCCAGCCGATTTGGGGAATTCTCCGTGAACTGACATAACTGTAAAACTAGCAGATGTCAAGTTTCTCTCCTGAGTGGTCACTGCTCTGCAGCCTGCTGCCGAGGGAGCCATGGCCCAGAGCAGCCTGCCTTGCTGCTGCCTCCACCGCACTGCATTTCACACCGATGAGGTAATTCCACTGCAGATGAGGTAGCCCTGTGAGTTGCCCACCAGCTAGAAGAGGTTACCATATGATTCCTCATGTAAACACGCAGCGCGGTCCCCGCGGAGGAGAGCAGACAGCTGCGCTCTGCCGATGCCGAGCTGGTGGCCAGCAGCGGCCCCGGGGAGCCCCGGCCTGCGGGGCCTTGGCGCCTCGGCCAAAGCTGCCGGGCCTGTGCCCCACACTCGCCACAAACACGCTGGGCAACCCTTCCAACCAGCCTGACAGGGGACCCTGGCCTGCCGGCACTCCTGCAGCCAGCTTCACCATTCACATGGCGCTTCGTCTTCCCACACCGGGGTTTCCAAATGCGTGTGCCTTCTCACGCCCTGGTGAGGAGGTGAATCTCTTCGGAAGGACTTCCTCCTGCAGCTGCAGGCGTTAGACCTGGGGGAAATCCCTCCTCCCCTTGCACAGGAGCTGCAGGGGAGAGGAGGGGCAAGGGTGCTGCAGGGCAGCAGTGTGGGGAGCTGCCTGCGCAATCCCCAATGGTTTGGTGTGCAAGCACTGCCATTTTGTGTGAGTGCACTTTGCACAGGTGCTATTCCTAGAAAGTCCCCTAATTTGCAAGCAGCACGAAAAGTTGTTTTTGTGGTTAGGCAGTGTCAATGGCTGCAACCCTCTTCCAGTTACAAATGTAGGTATCAGGAGATCAGCAGGCCTCTGCTTGCCCCGCTGGAAAAAAAGCTTAAGCCAAAGCCCCCAAACCCAACACCTTGCCTTCAGAGTCTGGAATCACTGCCATTTACAGTCCTTTACTAGCCACGGAACCCTACTAGCTCTTCTGTGCTTAGCATTCCCGGTGCTGATTCCTACCTGGGCACTGGGCAAAGCAGACTTGTGTGATGAATGCATGAGAAGAGGGAGAAATTCACAAAGAAAAGAGAGCAGGACACAGGCTTGTCAACTCCCTAAGGTCAGAGCTCATCTGCGCCCTGCTTAGTGCCAGGAGGTCTTAAAGCCTCCTTGTGACTGACAGGGCAGCTAGGATCAAATCATACCACAGCTCCCAGTAGCTACCTGTGTCTCCATGGATTCTACTTAACCACAAAAATTGTGTTTGAGAAGTTTGTTTTAACAAACTTCCTCTCAGCAGTGGCAGTCACTGATCTGGAAATCTGTTCTAGGCAGACCTTGACCCAAACTGCATGTGACAAGTGACCCAGAAGGACCCTGAGGACTAAAATGTCATTAGATGCAGGAAAGCAGCTAGGATGCACATCTCCTGTTCCCTTCCCAGGTTACAAACCTCAGATCCCCTGGTCTATCCTTTCTGAAGGAAGTCTAACCGAGCACTCCTGGTAACTAAGGCATGCTTGTACCAAGCACCCAAAGGAAGCTGTTTCCCTCTGCCCTGGGGGTGTGAGGATCAAGGAGCTCCCAGCAAGAGGGAAAGCATTCCATCACCCTCTGGTGAGCTTAGTTTGCCAAAAATGGGAACTACAATGAGGAATCCCTAGAGGAAGTCACTCTTTCCCCTACCTCCTAGAGCAGCTGCTTACACAAGGAACAGGTCAAAACTAATGATTGTTATAATTGGAGTAGATTTAGGGACACAAATCCATTACTGCTGGAGCTGAGCTTACCTCACATTGCAAGGGCTGAGGTCAGGAATCTTCCCTCTACTCTGAGCTCACAAGATGCCAGAAGGACAGACAAATCTCCTGAAGTCTGCCCAAAAGAGATTCAAAAAAGCAAGGGGAGAAATGGGGCTACATCATATTCCCAACCCTCCCAGCCTGGAGAGCCAGCAGGCTCTGCACCAGCAAACCTGCATCACAGCCCCAAGAAACTGTGCAGAGGGACATGTGTTGGGCTCCAGACACCGCAGCTAGATTTTTAAAAGATGTGGCTAACTTTATAAGCTCTAGTAGCAGTTGCTGTCATGCATAATGAGATACAGTTAATCATTTCTTTGCCTCATGCTGTAGCTGGATCATCTGTGCAGACTCTTTCATAGAGAAAAGCAAGGTGCATCAGGTTTTACAGGTCCCTCTCTCAGACTGGGTGCTATGACAGACCCCAGCCCCTTGTCTGCATGCCACCCACACCTTGCAGATGTGCACTAGTCTAAAAGGCAACACATGGCCACATCAAGGCAGTCTGAGTTCTTCCAGACAAGTGTGTGAGCAGCTCAGGTGGGATTCACCTCTCTGACCCCTGCCAGCAGTGTAAATGTTATCCTCCAAACTTGTCATTCCCCCTCACAGTTTGGGAGACAAGCAGGCATCCTGTGGGCACAGCCATCTCAGAAATGGTTACAGCCCAGGATGAATCATCTTTCAAAGGTGCCATAAAGGGTCTCTAAGGTCATTAGCTTGGACCCAACCCCAGAGGAAGTCATGTGTTTGGTTAGACCAGAGCCACCCTTTGAACCTGCTCAGCAGCCAGGCTGGCACCCCCAGCACTGCCCGTGTGGAACAGGTCCTCAGCCCCAGGGCACAGATCCCAAACCTCTGCTGCCCTGCCTTGGGACGCAACTTCCCCTTTGAAGGCCTGAATACAGGTGCTGTAAGGCAGGCAGGGCATTAATTACAGCAGAAACTGATGGAGAACCAGCAGGAAAAGAGTTAAGAGAGCCAGGGCTTGTTGCTATCCAGGAGCCCAGGCTACCTCACCTCCCAGGATAACCATCAGCCAGACCTTTCTCAAGCCTTTTTTGGCAGGCTTCGTTGTCAGAAAACCACCTGTTACTTGGGAGAGATTCAAATGCATAATGAATTAAAAAAGCATATTGTGTGTTACTATCTAGCCCCCAGACAGATGTGTTATTTAAGTGTGGGTATGATCTGTGCTGTTAATTTTAAACAACATATGATCAAAGATCATGTCTGGCTTTGTGCTTTGCTTCCTTTCAGGTTCTGGCTTGTGTGTCCATGCCAGACAGTTGTGGTTTCTGTCATATGGCAGGAAAAGCTTATTTTACATGCTGCCTAAATTTATATTTTATTGCACATTAAAGCAGCCCATCGGAATTAAGTTATCGCACTGTTTATAATGGTAAGTGAATCGTGGCTGTGGAAAAGAAGAGTACCACACAAAGGGATTTTTTAGAAACCCTTACTCCCTACACTCAGGACTTTCAGCCATTTTAAAGACAGCAGCAGAGTGAAGAGCAAGGCTGAAGTATATAAACCATATCACCGCTCCTGTGGGAAGGCTGAAAACTGTTGGAAATGGCAGTACTGCCAACCAATCAGTCCAGAAGCACCAGTCAGGCCCTTGGCAGACAGGGAGAAATGCTTAGCAGATCATGAGATTTTTTAAAAAAGTAATACAGTTGGGGTTCTTTTATTTGCTTCTCAGCCTGAGCCTTCAGGCTTTGCTGCCCAGCTAGAATAGTTCGACATCTGCCCTGGATGAATAGCTAAGTAAATAAACTGACCGAAATAAGGAAGAGCAGCCCTGTGTGATTGTTCACCTCCACCTCAGAGGCAAGGCATGTTAGAAGATGTCAGGTAAAGCAACAGGAGCTCTGGCACACTCAGAGTGGTAGAGGGGTAAATCTCTCAGTGGATGCCTAACTACACTGCGTTCCAAAAAACCCACACAATATAGGGCAGATGTAAAGTACAGCAAAAAGGTAATTCTTGCTGATTCACTGTGCAGTATAGGGGGTTCATCACCAGCATTTGAGGGTACAGAGATAATATCAGTTCAGACTTTCCGGATAAATATACAAAGCGAGATTCGTCATAAGAGAACTGGAAGTGAGAGTACTGGTTTAACTCCAGTAAACGAGGAGCCAGAGCCAGCCCTCATCTGCACCGAGGTAAATGCAATGCTGCTGCCATGGCAAGCACACGGGCAGTGAGCAGCTGCTGCCAGTTGCCCACCTCAGAAATGTGTTGGGGTTCCAGCCCTCCTTTCACTAACAGAAGGCAAGCAAAACTTCTGCCAGGCTGCAGACAGCTGCCAGGCTTTGACCACGCTGCTGGGGAGGCAATAATCCTGTGACACACAAGTTACTCAGGTCCATTACAGGAATCAGTCATCTCTTCTGCCCAGGTGTGCTGAGAGTGCTGCTCTGACTAAGGGCCAGGGGCTCTCTGCTCCTGCTCTACCTGGGCCAAGCATTTTGGTCCAGATTCCCTTCCTAGCCCTTTAATCTGCTAAGAAACTATTCTTTCTTTGTTACAGGGTTTCAGCTCTGCCCACTTCAGGTGCAAAAGAGGCCTCACGGTCCCCCAATACCAATGTGCTCCCAATCCCACAGATGCATGAACAGGGCTAGCCACTGGCTGCCACTGTCCCTGCGAGAGGCAGGCCAGCCCTCCATCTCAGCTGTCACAGAAATAAACAAAGGGAAAATACATGAACTCTCCCCCTCCAAGGCTGTATTAAGAGTGGCTCCAGCCAGCCAGCCAGCCTTCAGCGGCAGTGCTGCTACTCTCTAGCCACTTGGAAAAGATGCCACCCATCCTCCCTGCTAGGGAAAAACATTGCCCTAAAACCTCTCCGTGGAGTGGACCCAGAGAGGAGCTGTGTGTGATACATCTGTGAAGGCTGTCCCCAGCTCCCAAGCCAGGCTGAAATGCTATGCGAAGGCACAGAGGTGAAGCAGTGAGCATGGGTTAAAGGGATTGCACCGTGCTGCTTTAGCATAGAATAATCCTGCTCTGAGGCTGCTACTATTTAAAGACCCCAAAACACCCTCATCCACACACACAGTACTGAACAGGAGAGTATAATGGGTACGAAGGGATTGTTTGAGAGATGATACTAGAGCTGAGGAGAGGATTTTAAAGAACACAAACTCATTTCATATGGTGACACTAGGAGAAATTCAATGGATTATGTTGCACCAGAGGTCAGAACATAATTGTCCCTTCTGGCCTTTAAAATCTGTGAATGTATAGAGGAACCTTGAAATGACCAGATTCCTCAGGAATTTGATTCCTGGGGTTTATTTATTTATTTCCTTACCAGCTGCCAGACACAGCATGCTCCTAGACAAATAAGGAGGTGGTAGCTATGGGGTGAGTATATCAGAAGGGCTAATCTCTTGTAGGGCTTCCTGGTAGAATATCTATCTGCCTCAGAGGAGACAAGGTTAGGGGATATAAGACAGTTTCATCTTAAAATACTAAGAACCACATTGTCATTTCAGAAGGGACTATATGTTAGGGAGAACTAAATAACTTAGTGCACTAGTATTCTCCTAGATTTTTTTGTAACAGAACTTTCCCAGCCCCCATATTAAACAGCTCTGTTGTCCTTGCAAAGGCCCAAAGAGCTAAAGATAGCTCCACTAATTGCTGCTTCTCTTTGTCCCTTAGCTCTAGAGATTCCCAACTTCTATATTATTACTTCATAATTTTAATTGCGCAAGAAGCTTTTCACAGAATTAATTAGAATAAAATAATACTGATACAAAAATAAACAGTTATTAGTATCTAGGTAGCAGCATTTTTAGAGCAGGTACTTTGTGAAAGACTATTAGCCAACACTTCTGCCTGCACATGCTCATGATGGGCAGTCTCATCCTGGAAACCAGGGACACACCCTGTGACCTGCCCTGACACCAAGGAGCCGTGCCCGGAAAGCGCGTTGCTGTCTCCTGAGACCTGCACTAAAGAAAGGACAGAAAAGTAAGTAAAGGGGGGACTGCTCCAGCTCTGAAACAGGAAGAGAAAGTCAAGAAAGTTTACAGTGACTTACAGCCACTGTTGCCTTCTCCACAACCCTGGAGGTAGGGGACCCAATCTACTCTATAACTGATAAGCACATGGGAAGCAACTTGGAAACAGCTGACCCTCTGATACTATGCAAAGACATTCAGCAGACCAATTTACCAGTGTCATTCATTTGCACCTTTCAACTTAATGATACCTTGCAGGGAAGGAAAATTCAAATTAAAAATTGAAGCTATTAATATATCTTTGAAAATGGTAAAGGAACAAGATTAAGACCAATAGGAGGCCACTAATCTTGGCATACTTCTGATTTTGTACCCTTTATATCATTGTAATACCTAGTTCAAATTCCAACATAAATAAGATTTTTCTATGAGGGTGTTAGTGCTCCTGCTGCACCAAAAGCCATATTATATTTTACAAGTCCTAGAGCTGAGAATCCTCACTCCCAAAATAGACCTCCTCACCAGATGATATTAACACAGCTGACAAAATAGCATTGCACTGAAAAATACATCTGTAGAAAGTGAAATAGAAAAGCAGAAGAACTTTTCCCCTATACCTTTTGGAAGGGTTCAAAGGGCTTGCAAGGTAAGCAGAATGCATTTTACAACATTCTAGTGGAGGTACTGAGTATTGCAAGGTAACCACGTCCTCTTCCTTCTGCTACTTCTGCCTTCCTGGTGACTACCGACAGGCAGACTCACATATATATGTGACAAGCACCAGTCAAGGACAGGCAGCAGGAGGGTACTGCTCCCAACCACCTAACTGGGCCTTTAAATTTCTCTTCTCCCTGCCCTCTATTATATCTGTCTGCCTGTCTCTGTGAATGCCTGTTTCTCTGGAAGGGAGGAGGGGACCCAAACAAACCCTGAAGCAATCCCAAATTTCCTTGGTAGAGGGGAAAAAAAAAATCTATTCTCTGGAGATCAAACCTTCAGTGAATCATTTTCCACTGCTCTGACATGTCAAATACTCCAGTGATTCACCAGTCATGGAGCTCTGATTCACCTGCAATAAACAGGGCTGATTGCTCCCTAGAAGCACTGGCGTTTGCATCATTCTTTAAAGGCTCCACTTCCTCCACGCAGCTTCTCACCTCCCTGCCACACACCAAAGCCACAGCAGCAGCCAGGGCAGGGACAAGGAGCAAGTCCAGACTACTGGCTTTAGATCAAGGGGCCAAAAGGGAAGACAGTCTTGGATTAATGAACACTAAGAGGAGAAGTTAGCAGGGCCCATGGATCTTCCCTTGTTCCTGTTTAAGCATGAAAATGGGAAGGACAGAAAAGAAGGAACAGGAGGGGTTTGGTATTTATTAGTGGCTCGCATTGGGTTCATCTCCCTGCCAGCACAGGACACAGTTTCTCCAAGAGGGAGCACCAGAAATAGAACTGACATTACATCTAATGAGCATTTTGGTGGCATATTCATTAAGCTTGTAGAAAGGGTAAAGAAATGCGGGAAGCCAAGTCTTGGAAAGGTTCCAACTGAACCCCTTTGACTCATTAAAGGAGGGAGTAAAATGAACCATGCCCCAGGGCAATCGTAAAAGGATAAGCAAGAAAGCAAGAAAGGGTCAATTCATTAAGGACTGTGGGACCCCTGGCTGGGCAGTGTGGGGACATGGCCACGGGATGGGTGGGATGTGATGGAGCCCAGCACCAGGGATGTCCACTCGCCCTTGGCATGCTGGAGGAGCCACTGGTGCTTCGTTCTGAGCCCCAAAAGCCAGCAGTGCAGGGATCTCAGAAAGCCCTTGCTCCCCACAGTTGCCATGAGTTCCCCACACACCACCATCAACAGCTTTCCTGCCTCCATCTCTGGCTCGGACTGGCCTTCCTGCCTGCCGAAGGGAGGGGGAAGGGGGGAAAAAGTCACACAGACCCTCCCGAGCCTCGCAGGGGCAGGGGGAGGGAGGGGGAGGCAAACTCAATTGAGCAGCTTTGCGGGGGGCCCCGGATTTTCTCAAACCAGTCACGCCAGCTGCAGCCCAGCCATGATGAGAAAGGAGAGGAGACAGTGCGGCAACGGCTCCTACGACCCCGAGGGAGGAGGAGGAGGAGGCGGCCCAGGCTGCTAAACTGACACCAGGCAAAAGTTGGCCACGTTTTCCCCTAGCCACGGAGGAATAGCGCAGGCAAGTCAGATGTGACCGTGCTACAGGAGCCAGGAGAAAATAAAAACAAGTGACAGCTGACTCTTGAGGACTTTTGTAGGGGGTGAGGGGGGGAGAGAGGGCGAGGAGGGAGGGAGAGACCTACAAATACTGGGGGAAGGGCAGAGCACAGCCCAGGAGCCTTCTGCAGCAGCAGATGGAGAGGGAAGCTACCGCTGATTCCTGCAGAGTCAGGGAAGGAGAGAGACAGCATTGCACCGAGGTGATCACATGAATAGGGAATGAAGGCGCAGAACAAAGAAGGGGTTTTGGGGAGAGGGGGCAGGAATTCTTCACAGGACCCCCAGAGGTGGGGCATCCCAGTGCGGTGCCCCGGGGTGCTGCGGTGGGGCAAGCCTGCAGGGGAGCTTGGGCACAGCCAGCTGAGGCTGCTGGAGGACAGAGTCAGTGTGAGCAGAGGAGCAATAGAGGAGACCTTTGTGCAGTTACCACGGGGTGAAGCTCCCTAATACCCCACAGAAGAGCTAGCTAATTCCTCAGATCAGGACCCAAAGACACGGTGGAAAGTCTAAATTCCCTTGCTCCGGGCTCCTCTGACCTGCTGCTGCAGGATGAAGCCGCGGAGGCTGTGAATAAGTGCTGCCTGTCTTGCTGCTGGTCCTGAGGTCCCCGATGTGCCGGCGATGATTGTTATGACAGTCATTCTCGATGTGATTGGCACCTCCCGGTTAGATCAAGGTCACTGTTAGAACACATCTTTTCATTAAAATGGCCGGGAGCCTGTCAATGACCACAGGCCATGGCTAATTAAGGGAGGACCCAACGCCCCCACAGGCGTCAGTAATCGGGGCTGATGCCGAGCCACCCACCCTAAGGGAGCCGGCAGAGCGATCCTGCCCCCAGCGCCCTTGCATGCAAGGAGGACATACCCACCCCCGGCATGCCGGGCCACCCACCATCCTCACTGCTGCCACATCGGAGCAACAGCATCGCCTCCTGTCACACAGCTCACAGGAGCGTCCTGGGCACCTGCACGTGGCCCTCCTTTGCACCTAGGTCATGGATCCTTGAAAGGGGAAGGATGGATGTCAACAGACTCCTGACAGTGCGGTCAGGTGCACATTGGAGGGACAAAGACCCATAAGCAAGCTTTGGATTTGAAGAAAATCCTTTTACAAAAGTATCTAAATATGACCACAGTGTAACAATAACTAATTCCTGGGACAGTATGAGGTTGTCTCTGTGCAGATCTTAGCAAACATGACAAGGTCTTGTTAGGAAAGGATACGATGGGAATGGGTTTGCAGTTCTAGGATAGATTTTCAGCTTAAACTCCAACACAGGTGGGATGCAAGACACTGACTAAAGAATTTTTTTGTGTCAAACCGTATGGTGAAGCCATACACTGCCAGAGATTTTACACATAATTTGGATAGTACCTCCCCATGGTCTTAGTTTGGCTAAACAGCTTATCAAAAAAAGTCAGTTTATTCACTAATTTTAAAAATATATATGCTTCTTGAAAATTGAGGGAAACAGTTTTATTCCAAAGGCTGCTCTGTCTCTCAGTTCTGTGTCACAGCACTTCCATCCAGATTATTTCCTAGGGCTCTCTTATTTATTTTCCCACCACTGGACAATAGTGGAGGAGTTCCTAATAATGGAAAAATGGGCCTCTGGGCTGCCTCCAGACTGCCATGAATATCATCCATTTAGTTTTACCATCAAGCCAGTGTCTCCAAGCCATACTGCCTTGTATTCTTTTACATTGTATCTTGTACATTGCCTTGTATTTTCTTACATTCTTTTGCTGCCAAATTTCTCCCAGTTCAGCACCATTTGTACCTTACACTAATCACAAGAGAGCTATGTGAGCCTCTTGCAATGCAGTTCCACACAAGCTCGTTTGCTGATGAGCTTTCCCCTATTTTGGCAAAACATTTCCACTTTGTGTCCAGCTCAGAATGGAAAGACATTTTGGAATATTGCAGGGTCCAGGTGTGCCTTCCTTGTTTTGCGTCTGTGGAGGCCCTGCCCCACTTTCGTCTAGAGATGAAAGAGAACTAGTTACTGGAATTTGGCAACAAATATGTTATAGAATAGGACAAGGTGGAATAGCTTTAAATTGACAGAAGGCAGGTTTAGATTAGATATTAGGAAAGCTTCTTTCCTAATATCTAATTATCCAGTGGTGAAACACTGGACCAGGCTGTCCAGAGAACTTGTGGATGCCCCATCCCTGGAAGTGTTCAAGGCCAGGTTGGATGGGGCCTTGAGCAACTTGGTCTAGTGGAAGGTGTCCCTGCTCTTGTCAGGGGTATTCAAACTAGATGTTCTTTAAAGTCCCTTCCAACCCAACCCGTTCTATGATTCTATATGAAGCCTATTCTATGTGATTCTATGGCACCACACATTTCTGGCCCACTGAATATGGGAAAGAAGTTTGACTTCCTAAACACCATCTGACATACCTTTAAGAGGTTCCTGGTAGAGAAGGAGAGGGAAGCTCAATCCCCTCCCTCTGCCCCCAATAAAGAAATGCTTTTTCAGCCTTCCCTTCAGTTTCTTCCAGCTACTGTGGTTTACAACTTACATATTAGGCCCTACACCTGAAGATAGTTTTCTAGAATACCCAGTCTAACTGGGCCTGGCCTTGTTGCTTGGCACAAGGCTGATCATGACAATAGTGATGTTTAATTTTGACTGTGATTGTGGGTGAATGGCAAAAGACACATCAGGGACTTGCTGATGTGATCCCTTGCTCAGGAGATGTGCTTTCCAATACAACTTTTTAAAAGTGTGTTTGAAAGAATTTTTTTTTAATTGCTGTGAAAAGAAGGTAAGCTATCTGTAATTTAGTCAGAATCTCACTCTGATCTGCAACTGCCTAGTCCAGGCCAGGACTTTAAGAAACCCATTACAGTGACACTAGGCACCTACTGTGAGAGTCAGTCTGGGAGCTAGACAGCTAGGAAAAACTACAGCTTTGGTCTGTATCCAGCAGCCTAAATAAAAAGTTTCCTTTCCATGCTTTGCATACATCACAAAAGAGCACTAGCCATCTCTTTTATATAGTAAATATGCACTGCCACAGAAACATATCACATTAAAGTCGCACTGGTAAAAGCTCAAGCACAGGATGTTAATAATGAGGCATTGTAATTCTGTTATCTCAGATGAATTTCTCCTTTTTAATGACACATGGTATTCATGCAGAAATGCCAGTCCCAAGCATACAAAGAGTGTTTGTTGCTTTCTCCTCCCCCTAGTAAAGCATTATAGAGTTGGCTTTAGAAAAATAGAGTTGGGTTTAGAAAAAATTATTTTGGTATAAATGTATATGTTCATGTATATAAGTGTGTGTATAGAATTGTGATTGCTTTTTTACTTTTCATTGTCCATTTGCACTTTGATGATGCTCAATGTTCTTTTCACAAAGGTCTGGATGCTAAAACTAAGATTTTTCTGTTATTCACGAAACTCCAGAGGCTTGGGCTGAAGTAAAGTATCAAATGTTAGTTCAGGATGAGGTACAAGACTGGCCAACATTAGTAACATTTTACAAGATAAATTATAAACACTAAGCCAGCAAAGAAAATATGTCTTGAAAACACAACTCACCTGAAATACCTCTGTTACCATTAATAGGAATTGAACAGCTGCACCTTCTGACTTCAGTATTAACAGTACTTTTCAAATAGTTTGCTATGCATTCAATCTATGTGATGCTGTTTAAAAAAGAGAGAAAGAGAGAAAATCGAGCACTGAAGTTCGGTACTCTCAGAGAGGAATACAGTGGGGAGTAGCAAATTTTGAGCAGCGTTAATTCCCATGCTGCTATTTGGACAGAGGCCATTTCCTGCACGCTAAAGTCAAACAGGACAGGAGCATATGGGCTTCCAGAGAGAGAGCTGGGTCTTTGCGATGGAAAAGAAAACGCACACTAAAAAACCACCCTAGAAGCCCCACAGAATATTGGTGATTGCAGAGAAATTACAGACAAAGTACAAACTTAAAAGCTATATGCACAGATGCTGCTCCTATTGCTTCTGGGAGAGCTGTGCCTTTGAAAAGATGGTACTTGTTCCTTGGGGATATGCCATTTGCAGTGCCCAATATTCTCCCTTGGCCCTGCTATTAAAGGGAATAGGGTTTGATTTGTTTTCTTTATTAATTTTTAATTATTTTTCACTTTATCTGCATTTCTTATAGGTTTCAATGGCAGGATGAGATCCTCATTGGCAAGATTTCCTGAGAGAAGCCAGTGTAGTTCTCACAGGCTGGAGGGTTGCAAGCTCCGTAATGTCACGGAGGGGACAGACCTGCCCTACAAGGCTGAAAGTCTTAGGAGACCACATCAGCCAGCCACAGTCTCTTATGCAGCTGTGTCATATTCAGCCAAGCAAAACATTTATCCTCAATGGAAACCGTATCAGGACAGGTATCAAACATTACCTGCTCTTCTTTAGATGTGTTAAATCCAAGCACAAAAGACTTGAAAAATTGTTTTAGGACAAGCATAGGGAGGTAACTTGCGTAGGGATGTGACAAAGCTGGGATCCTGGGGGTGAGAGGGATGCTCTAGGAGGGGATGCTCTTTGGCTCACTTCCCTGTATCTTCCTGCAAAGAAACTGGTGTAGGGCAGGGTCAAAACCGGGGCACTAACAGAGCATCATTCTGATCCATTGCGGCAAGGATGGTGATGGTCCAAAAGAGCTGATTTTTCTTCTATTAGCTGCTAATCAAAGATGCCTCTTTTACTTCGTTTGACAGTTCATTTTGCCTACAGCAGTGTCTCCTACACAACACCCTGCCAAAACCAGACGCACAGAAGGTGCTATGCAGGCACTGAGCTCGGAAAATTTCAGCTGCCAGGGCAGGGGGTTTAAAAAGTCACTGGCCACGGAACAGAGGGACACAATGGCTCTCATGACGGAGCCAGTCACAACGGGTAGCACAAGCAGCAGCATCTCTATTAGAGGAGTGAACCTGCTGCATCTCCATCCAGCTTCTGCCTGCAGCCACAGCTGCCGGCTGACCGCCTGGTTTAGCTGCTGCTGGGACTCCCTCAGTGGCTGTCACACCTGCTCTGCCCTCCCTTGGAAAGCTGCCAGAGGAGAGAGCAGACAAAGGACGAGCAGCACAGCTGGAGCTGCTGGAAGCTGCACGCTACCCGGGTTGGTTTAGCGCTCGCCCAACACCCCTCTTCCGTAGGAAGCCTCTTTCCTGCCGCTGAGTTCGGCTCTTCAAGCTCCCTCGTGCTTATCCCTCGCCGTCGTTTTTAAGGCATTACTGCAGAATTCCTTTGTGTTTTTCAGTATTACTATCGCTGTTTCTCACTGGTTTAGCCGCTGCAGATGATGTATCCTCACTGCTGGCTGTGCCCACAAAGCCCATTTAGGTGGCCTGCCTTGGTGCCCGCGCTTGTTTCAGTGGCCCGGGACAGCAGGGCCCTGCTGGAGCACATGGGCACCAGAGCAGCAGAGAAGGGGTTAATAAAGGGTTTAATACCAAGAGGCCACACAGCAAAGCCCAAGTTAGGGCCAGCTGCACCCCTCCCCCCAGCCTCCATCCTGCTGCAGGAGCCCTGGCAAGGATGCAGCACTCAAGTGCTTCTTTCCCCACTTCCCTCCTGCCCCACTTGTGTGATGTAAAGCAATCCTTTTGTTTCCTCTTTAAGACATTAGCCTCAGGGGCCATTACAGGGAAAAAAAGGTAGCTAGGGCTCTTTTATCTGCAGGAATCCATTAGGAGCGGGGGGTCCTTTCCTTCCTTCATGTCCAGGGAGCAGCTCCTGCCTTTGCACTGCTCCAGGGACATCTCTTTGCTCCATGGTCACCTCCTCCCTGTTCCAGGGGCATCACATCACTGCTCCAAGGACATATCCTCACTGCACCATGACCTCCTCCTTGCAGCTCATGGCCAGTTTCTCATCCCAATCCAAAAATGGGGTAAACAGTGTCACCACGCAGAAAGCATGAGTCTGCTGTTCAGACCCCCCTCAACTGAAAGGAGAAGGAGGACATGTTTTTAAATACACCCCAGTGTAACAGATTGGCTTTCTCTTTGCTGACATTTTGGGTGACTGAGGGGTATTTAGTGCTCTGGCATGTCTTTGTGGCTATAGAAAGCAGAAACTCATTCTTGCTCTGTTTATTCTTGCACCGAAAGCAGCAGGCCTTGTGCATTTGCAAGATTCCAGGACCTGAGGCTTTAAATAAAACCCCTGATATTATGATACTCTTAATAAACTTGAAANAAAAAAAAAGACAGAGAAACGAATTAGGTAGTGAGGGGGAGGGGTTCTTTTTGAGCATACCCTTTGCACTTCCCCAAATCAGGAATCAAAGAACAAACATTTGTGCTGTACAGTGCATGCCACCGGGACCCACAAGGACCTACCTTAGGCTAATACAAATTGCCTGAGTTCCAGGAAGGCATTAGCAACAGATAGGAGCCTGCTCCAGCCTCACCGGAGGCCGAGCAGCCGTGGTCAGCCCAGAGCCAAACCAAGCCCGCCAGCCCAAGTGGGTGTATTTACCCAGGCTTGGTGTTAACTGCTAACACCATTATGTGGCTTTACCGCAGATAGGAGCTGGCTTGCACGGCAGTGATTCAGAAGACAAGCAGGGCGAGGACACCGAAATAATCCTAGCTAAATACAGTGTTCAGCACAAAAGATGCAGATTAGGGTAGAAAAGGTGCCAGCGTGCCTCGCTCCTGTTAGAGTTGTGAGATATTGGATGCGTTTGAAAGCCCTTACTCAGCACCTGCCTGTATCCATGCAAGAGGGAGCACCTCTGGAAGCCTTCCCCACAGGCACAGTCACGATGGGCACCACAGAATGGTTAAAAATAGAGGGAATAAATGAGAGCAGCTGCCAGGCCCATGGGGGAGCATGCGTGTGAGCAGAAATACATGTGAGCCCTCAGCCAGAGCTGGTGTGAGCAGGAGCTTTACCATGTCTCCTTGTCAAAGTCATCGGGGAGAGAAATGCCAGTGGGCTGACAGCAGGAGATCACCTCCCTGGGCCCTGCCCTGTCCTACCCTGCACTGCCCTGCCTTGTGGTGGCTTTGGGAGGGAGGTGGAGGGTGAGGGAAGGCAGGAAAGAAGTACAGGGTTCCCTCCCCAGTTTGGTTGCTTTAGAAAATATGGGGTCATGGGGAAAGCCATAGGGTGGATTCACACTCTGCTCTTAAAAAGCCAGTGGTTGTACATACTTTGAACCTACACACTCAGGCTCCAAAATATTTCAAGGTCACCCAATAGGCCAAGGTAATAAAAAATAAATGTAGGAGCACTCCTGGCAGAGAGCCCTCCTGGGAAGGCCAGTGTCTCCTCTGCTGCCCATTCTGACAGGTCTACCTCTGCTGTCTGGTAAATGTCCTCCCCACTTGCCATATGTCACACATACCCTCCCTGGACTCACCAACACAATTTTGCTGAGCCTCAGCACAGCCAGGGGACAACATCCCTTTCCCATCAGTCCAGCACTGTTGTTGGTGGCTGGGAAGATGAGTGACCCCCAGCTAGTTCTGTCACAGCCAACAGAGAGTGGGAGCAGGGTTGAGTCCAGTTGCTCGAGGCAAGACGAGTGGAAACACAAAGGTAGCAAGAACAGCGATGGTGTGAAAAATATTTAAACGTGTATGATATTGTAGAAGTGACCTCCTTTGCTCTGATGATCCTACTTCAGCACAGACTAGTGGCACAAAAACAAGTGAAGATGTGTGTTGTCTGCTAGTAGGACAGCACATGAGCACTGACCTAAGCAGCCCCTCTGGTAGGGCTCAGGTACCAGGCTCCACAGCTCAAGTCTGGTGTCCCACTGGGCAAACTCATCAGCAAAGTGTCTACACCAATCTAAGCAAATTTACACAAGGGAGAAGGTCTTACAGCAGGTGTATATTTTGTATTAGGGTTTTGTGCCGGGGAATTGGATGCAGGAAGGGGGAGGCAGGTGCAGAAAACGAGTAAATAAATTTACTGAGTACACTGGTGTTTGACTAAAATGCTCAACCCACTACATTAAATTAATGCCTGGTGTGAGGAGGCAACGTGAAACCGCTACAGTCACACACACCCCACCTGCAGCAACAGCCTGGTGGCAGGTGGGGACCAGCGAGCATGCAGGTCGCAGGACAGACCCTCCCCAGCACATCCAGCGATGCCTGCGAAGATGTGTTAAAAGCAGCCCGATTTCCAAGCCTGGGCATACTCCTGCAGATTTCCTTCACGGAAGGAAAGTGACTAGCAAGCCCATAGCTGCCCACTAACGTGGCATCCTGGCTGCACACTTCTCCGAGCTGTGCTGCCAGCCCCTCAGCACTTCAGGGTGCCATGGCTGAGCATGACACCCCCACTGCCTTGAAGGGGGTGTCTGCTGGCATGGCAGAAACCCACCAATCAGCCATGGAGCTACATCTGGTGCTGGAGGTAGTGTAGGTGTCTTGCTCATCCTAGGCCAATGTTCCCAGCAGGGCTGGTGAGCAAACAGAGGTTTATTGCCTCCAGTCAGGGAGGATGGCTGCCCAGGCCTGCCTGCCATTGTGCTCAGCCATGTAGGTGTGTGCTCCTTGAACCATGCAAGTCAGGCTGATAAGAGCCAGGGAGAACTGCAAGGGATTACATTTTGAAGACAGTTAATACAAATAAAGCAGGTAATCTTTAGGAGAATTGCAAACAAGGCTTGTCTTTCTCTACCTGGAGAGTTACAACACTGAGAAACTGTCCTAACAACCTGCTCCCAACATACTGTGGAGGGATGTGATGGAAACCCCACCATTTGAGTTGTGATTGACTGAACAAAACATTGAAAATATGATGGCTCTGAAGCTGCCAGAAAAATACATCAGAGCTGATCTCATCTATGACAAGTGTATTATGTACTTATGGATGGATCTATACAATACCCCACGTCTGACCCAGGGTCACAGGCATAAAACAGTGGGAGTCACTATAAACACACTTATAATTATTTGGGAAGTTCTTCTCTTCCTTCCATTCATTAAAGAATACTATTTTGTTTCTCTTTCCACTACTTTACTCACAAAGAATTTGAACCTCAGCAGATTAGGGTTTGCAGAACTTAGTGGGATTTAGATAAGACTTTAAAATTCAAGCCACTTACTGGAGGAATCTGCTCTGCCAAGATGTGGAGAAAATGTACTCCTTATCCTTGGGAATTGCTTCTATATCTCACTGGTGTGCAAGCAATAAACAACACTAAGGGTGATGTTTCTGACAGTCCTTGCAGCCTCATGAGCAGGATTTATGCTGGGTGCCTGTTACACATTGCTGTCACAGTCCTGTTGCTTCATGTGCAATTATACTCCATCTTGGGAAGGCGCACCTGGCGTTTTTGCCAAACACTGCTCTGTGCAGAGGCCATATGAAGATGATGCTGTGTGATGGGATAGAGAACTTTTCTCATCTGCTCCCTGCCCCAGTTACAAGCATTTCCTGGGGCAGAGGTCAGACATACTGGGGAAAAGGGTTCAGGCAGTCCAGTTAACTTAGCTGGTGGACTGGCACACCTTGGCAAACGGAAAATAACTAACACCCAGAATTTGTTTAACCCAGCATGTTTTAACCTGTTTGCATGTCAGCTCTGGAGTCTGACCTCAGCTGCTCCCAACCCTCATGAGAACATCATGCTCTTTCTGCTGTGGTGCCCTCGGGTGCAAGTGCCCAGGGCTGAGGCAGCCTGCGAGAGGCAGGTGGGCTTTCCTCAGCTTTTCCTCGGCCACTTCACCCTTGCACTCACAGAGGCAGCAAAGTTGTTGCCAGTCCAATCTCCAGGCACTGCAGCAGCTGGGGCTGGACTGCCTTGACCTAGACTTTACATCATTCATTTCTCCTCCACTGGGAAATGGCTCTCTGAGGCCTTGGACATCTGCTGCAGCTTGCCCAGGCTGCAGTGCTGATTATTGGAGCTGGCAGGGGTTCAAGAAGGGACTACAATATTTTATTGTGCCAGTGCTGGTTTTCTGAAACCTACCCCAGAGGCTAGGAGGATGAGTGGATAGGGAAGGGGTAGGAGGACATGGCTCTCCATATCTCTGTAGCATGGTAGGGCTGCCATTCCCAAGGGTGTTGCAGCCAAAGCTCAGCCTCCAATGGGAAGGGCATTTTACTTGCACTTGGCAAGTGGCTGTGTGAGGGGTGTGGCTGAGTGAACACACCTCTGTGAAAGCAGGAGAGGATGTTCTCCTTGGCTTGGCTGGGGAGGGCTGCAGGCAGGGTTAGGAAGAAATCTTCCTGACAGGCAGAAAAGTAGGCAAGGGGGGGAGATAGGAAAACCAGGAAAGTTCAAACAGGAAGGCAACATCAACAGGCAAGCAGCATAACAGAGGTCACCTGTTGGAAAAGCTCCAGGAAAGTTCCCACTTATTCAGGGAGTCAAGAATGTGTTGAGTCAAAGTCTATTAGGAAATTAATCTGGTGGGCTGAGTGGGAGGTGCCTGCCTCCATGTTACCCTCAAAAATACTTTGGATACTGTCTCACAGCTACTGCCCCGAAAGGCCAAGAAATCCATTGCAAATTGCTGTATGATTCCTGGGATAGCAGTGCCCTCAGCCAGGAGCAATTTGTCAGCAGGCAGACAGGGAATTGTGGTAATGGGAGCCATGGACTCCTCCCTAATTCAAGACGGGAGATTTTTCCCAGCAGGATCTTGACAAACCCAGCAAACGACCCAACAGCACACCACTGAGACTGTGTCAGTCCTCAGCTTCCCATCCCACACCTTGGGGACAGAGCCCTCATCTTTTGTGGGTGTTTCCTCAGCTCTGGCCAGGTAAAACCTGAGGGACACGTGAGAATGACCTGTAAAGTCCATTGCTGGGATGAAAGCAGCTACATCCATGAGACAGAGAAGGAGGGCTGGGGCTATAACAGCTCACCCCATGAACACCTCTGCAAACACCACACCAAAGGATCAAGGTCTCCATCAGATAGTTTCCCAAGGTTTTACAGCTCAGCTATAAAACTGAGCTGGGACAAAAGTTGGCAGCATGGGAACAAAGTTGTGGCATCATTTTTCCTTGGCAGATTTGCCTCAGCTATTTCTCAGCCCGCACCCTGCTCAAGAACTGAGCTGGAGTTGTTACATTTGAGCAATGCACGGCCAAAAATCCTACATGTGCAAGGAGAGGTAGAGAAGAATCCAGTGCAGGATCAGCATCACCAAGCTCTCTTGTGCCTCTGGGATTGCTCTGTGCTGAAAGAAGACAATAAATAACAGTGACTGATGGCGGTAGCAGCATGCCCTGTGCAGAGGGCTCTGTGGAGGATGCAAGGGGGGTCTGCAGGCACAGGGTGGTGCAGGCAGGATGGTGGTTTGGGGTGCCCAGGTGGTGCCCAGACCTGCACTCTGTGGGCAGGCACTACCGCCTCCCACGGCAGCAAATT
>VZTR01010142.1:14426-26345 GCA_013400775.1 Chaetops frenatus | reverse complement strand
AGGAGCGCGGAGGGTGCGCGGAGGCTCCCGCGGTGGCCGGAGCGGGGCGCGGAGCGGCCGCGGGTGCGGACCATGGGCTGGCGGCTGCTGCTGCTGGCCCTGGCGCTGGGCGGCCGCGTCGCCACCGCGCAGAACGACACCGAGCCCATCGTGCTGGAGGGCAAGTGCCTGGTGGTCTGCGACTCCAACCCGGCCCCCGACGCCAAGGGCTCGTCCTCCTCGCCGCTGGGCATCTCCGTGCGGGCGGCCAACTCCAAGGTGGCCTTCTCGGCCGTGCGGAGCACCAACCACGAGCCCTCCGAGATGAGCAACAAGACGCGCATCATCTACTTCGACCAGGTGAGCGCCGCGCCCGAGGCACCCGCGGGGCCGCCGCGCATCCCCCGCGCAGCAACAGGTGTCGGTCCCTCCGCCCGTTCCCGGCGTCCCGGCTGAAAAGCGGGCATCCAGCCCCAGGCGCAGGGCATGGCCAGGGGGAGTTGAGGCAGGGGGGGGTTCAGGGGTTCCCCGTTTGTCCCTCGGGGGCGGCACCGGCCCCTCCGCACCTGCGGAACCGGGGAGAAGCGGGGACCGAGCCGGGAGCGCTCGGTGGCTCCGGTGGGGTGACATCGGTGGGGTGACATCGCCCCGAGGGGCTTGGGGACAGGGCGATCTCAGGTGCAGCCTCTGTAGGGTTTAGACTGTTTGTGCAGCTTTTAAAGCTGGGAAGAAGAGAGAATTTGAAAGGAAAATCCTTTAACTTTCCGGGCACACTCCGGGATTCACGGTCCGGCTCAGCACCAGTACGGAGGTGCAGATACCAAGGCACGTTTTAGTGCCAGCTCCTGTCCTGGGGCGAGCCCAAACTCTTTGGGACCGATGGTGGTTCTGGTTCCTACGCCCTGCTGGAGTGAGCAGTGAATTGTGGTGGCAGCTGGAGCCAGATGTGCCACACAGCTCAGTGCTGGCTCTGCAAACCACCCCAAAACTCCATGGACAGCCCTAGAGCCTTCCCAGGGCTGTGCCTGGCATAAAGGAGCCCGGAAATAGCAATTAAAAATAAAGCACAACTAAGTGGAAGGAGAGCAAAATGCAGTCACTGCAGAGGATATGGGTGATGCACTCGCTCCCCTCTGTCACTTGTGTCTCTTTAATTAAACCCAAATTATTATTAGTGCTCATTAAAGCACCTGGAGGCTCCCAGCCGGGTTTTGCTGGGTATTCCAGGAGCTCAGCCTGGCTGTGAGCTGGGAATGACTCCTGCTCTTCCCAGAGTCTTTGCTCACTTTGGTACTTTGGGAAGGCAGTGCTGGCTTGGCCATTGCTGTTCAGCCAAAATTCCTGTGCCACTCCCAGAATTGGTGCTTTGATGTCACTTTTGGGGGAATGATGGACAAAAATGCCTTTTTAGAAACATGTATGGAAGAAGGACTTGAAGGTATGGTGTAGTGTCAAAGCAAGAAACAATTCCCACCTTGGTTTATTTGGTGTAAAGTTGTGCTATAAATACAACTGAATACCCATTTTAGGAGTTATTCCAAAGTCATTGAAGAAATTCAATAAACTAGCTGAAATGTAGATGAAAATTTTTCCATGGTTAAATAATCTGTTATTAAGTTAATAATCTGAATTTTATTTAGCACTCACTACCTGTACTAATCCCCATCCTACATTTTTCTCTTTGTAGATCCTAGTAAATGTGGGCAATTTTTTCACGTTGGAGTCCGTCTTTGTAGCACCACGGAAAGGAATTTACAGTTTCAATTTTCATGTAATTAAAGTCTACCAGAGCCAAACAATTCAGGTATGTTGATCGGGTATGATTATAAAATCTTTATTTAAATTGCTTGTTTAGGATAGGATCTTGACTGAGCACAGGAGCATTTAACATGATTTTAGAGAAAAATGGCTCAGTTTACAGCCTAATTCCAATCAGGTCGATGACAAAGCCTTAAATGAAACATTGACCTCCTGAAAATCTCTATAATGAGCTTATAAACTGTTTAATGTGCTCAAAACGTGTTCTTTTCACTCTCTTGAATGCTGGAGGTTGAATAATTGTATGTCAGCCACTTCAGTGGATTTAAAATTCACATTGCCAGGAAAGATGCCAAGCCTTGGGTTCTGGAAGTCCAGCTCAGACTTTGGTGTTTCAAAAACCAGGAGCTCAAGCCTGGGAGTTTGGGGCTCGTGGCAGGGAATGTTCCAACCCATGGCATGGCCTGACCTCTTCCATGGGTCAGAGATCCTGAAGTGATGGATGGGTTTGCTTGGCTCTGTTTTGGAGCAGTCAGTGTGAGACCATCCCCTGCAAACCCATGATGCATCTTCTGCTGGGATTAAATTCCCCTCAGAGGATTCCAGGGAAACCTGATGGAACAGGAAGAGTGAGATAAACCCAAACCAAGCAATGAGCAAAGCCTTGCTGCCCTTTTTCCTGCGTGCTATAAATGGGGAGGAGAGCCAGAAACCACCGCGGTGGATCAAACTGGTTTGAGGCTCAGCCACATCCAGATGAAAGCCCTGCTAAATCACCTGCAGGCTTCCCACCCTGGGGATGTTCCTCTGCCCCCACAACATCTGTTAGAGCCATTAAATATCATTAAACTTCAGCTGGCTCCCTGCAGACACCTGATTGAGTGGATTTCCCATCTAGGTGAATCCCAAATAAATACCAGGCTCTGCTGCCCTGCCTTCTGCTGAGCACTAATTTATTCTGGGGTGACTCCCATTAAAATTAATGGGAGCATATTCCAGGCCAGCACAGGGGTGTGGGTGAGCATCCCAAAATTCACCCCCTGTGACTGCATTAGGAGCTGCTTGGGAAGCAAAAACAGAGCAAAGCTGATCCTTTGCCATGGGGGAAAATGAAAAAAGCCTGGATCTGCCCCTTCCCCCCCCCCCCCAGGTCCTGCCCAGCTTTATTTAGAGTTACTGCTTTCAGAGCAGGGGCTGTGCTGGCTTGCAGAAGTGTTTCATAGAAAAATTGAGTCAATTTATAAAGCTAAAAATCTGTTCTAAACTTCAGAACTAAGCTGCCATCAGTGTTGAGAGGGACACACATTTTGTTCCCAGTGAAGTGTAATTTCCCAGCCCATCGTGATGCCTCTGACACTTTCTGTCACATCTCTGGGTGCCCAAATTTCTCAAAAATATCCTTTTTTTTTGCTCCTGTGTGACTAAATAACCCCTGAGATAGGCAAAGTTGTTGCTGTTGAGTTGCAACATGACACATAGACTTCAGTTAAATTGAGAAGGCAAAAGGGGTTTTTTATTAAGAAATTACCCTCAATATTAAAGGTACATCATGGAAAACAAAACTTTATTGGATAAAATTTTAAAACAACGACTCTAAACCAATTATAAGAAGGCACACATTGTTTACTCAGGTGCAAATATTGGTTACATTCTTGCTCGTGTTGATGTTCAGCTGTAGGCTGAGAACTGGATTGCTTTGAATTCAGTGTGTGGAAACATTCTGACTTTATGCAGTCTGTGAATATTCTAATTTTGATTCACAGCTTTAGTTTAAGGTTCCCTCTGTTCTAAGCCTGTCCAGCACCGACACAAAGTGACACCAACTGAGCTGATGCCTCACTCAGCTGCAGGTCCAGCTTGTGCACACCAGAGTGCCTGTGCCAGATAAACAGCATTGTTCATTTTAAACACACTGAAGGCACTGCAGGTTGGGCCCTTGCAGCGTGGTTAATATTCAGGGGTAGCTCCTCGATGTTTTGCTGTTTAATTAGAGCTTCTCAGGGCTTCTCTTGCAGGTGAATTTGATGCTGAATGGGAAGCCAGTGATTTCTGCTTTTGCTGGGGACAAGGATGTCACCCGTGAAGCTGCCACCAACGGGGTCCTGCTCTACCTGGACAAGGAGGACAAGGTTTACCTGAAGCTGGAGAAGGGGAACCTGGTGGGTGGATGGCAGTACTCCACATTCTCTGGCTTCCTGGTCTTCCCCCTGTAAAGTCGATTTTGCTGTGACATTCATCCAGGTGTGGGCTCGTCCTTGCCTCTGTCACACGAAGGTCATTTCCTCATCATGGGAGTGATGGTTCTTTATTGCTTTCTCATGGGTGGTTTTGGATTTTCTCCATGGATTTTGGCCCCATCTGAGCTACTCAGAAGTTTCACAGAATTTCGTGTGTTCAAGTATGATATCTTTGGACTGAGACTAAAGCAGACAACAAATATCTATGCTTAAGGTTACAGTCTGAAGCTGCCTGCAAGATTTAATTCCAATTTCGTTTTCTGGACTTACCAGATTCATGGAAGGAATGGATTTTCTTTAACTGTGAAAAGCCTGGCACCAAGTCTTTCATTTAGAGAGTTTGAGTTCAGACTTCAATCAAGAGTCAGTGTGTTGCTGCCAAAGAGCTGTGTATTGATATATTGATCATATTTCTGTCCTGGCACTGCCCTGCCATAATTCATCCCATTGTCTTAGCAAGGTAATTCCTGGTGCTAAGTGGCTGACTTGAGTTCTCCCCTGAGTGTTGTGTGTTGGATGGTTCACCCAAATATTTCAGCTCAGTCACAGTCAGGTGCAGCCTCCATAAAGCTGAGGGGTTTCTGGGTGTGTTTTGGTTGGGTATGGAAGGGGTTCCTCTTCTCCACCTGCTGATTCCCAAAAGGAAAAGCAGGTTATTATTCAGGGTTAATGGTGGTCATTCAGGCACAACTTTGCTAAACAGCTTTGCCCTGCAGGACACCTCACATTGTTCTTCAATTTTGATTAACATGATTGATAATTAATACTTTATTCAACTCCTGAGGGATTCCTTCCTTAGACACAACCCCTTTGTCAGCTGGAGATGAGATCCCCTTGTTTGTATTTCTGTGCGTTTTCCAACCCTTCTGTTGTGTTAAAGGTCTGATCTGGTTTTGCCTTAACTCCACAGCTGTGTAAAATTTTAGATCATTTGTTTAACAAATACAAAATCCAAATATCTGGTACCTACCTTGGTAAAAAAGCTCCCCAGCTTTTTGTACAGGTCATGTGAATTCATAAACTTATTTATTATCTCACTGTTACATAATAAAGATTAATATATGTTAGCTGAATTTTTCACTTTTGGATTTTGAGAGTCGCTTCATACTATTTTTTTAATGGATATAGTTAATTTTAATGAAATTATTTCAATTTTTTATTGCAAAAGGGAAGCTTTTGGGCTTCACAGGAACTGTCCTGGGAGGCAGGAGAACTGCCATGAGGGAGTCTGGCACAATCCTGGGGGGAATCAGAGTGATCTAGAAATCACTAATGCATTTTATTTCAAATAAAATCCAGGGCATTTTATTTCAAATAAAATCCAGGCAGAAATCCCGGCCTCACTGAAGCTGGTGTTAAGAATCACATTGAGTCCAAAGGATTTGGGATGAACCCTCTGCTTTAGGTTCTGCCATCAGCATCCAATCCAGTGCCATCAGATTGAATATTCAATAAAATCATTTTCACACGAGCTGCTAATGAAACCTTCACCCCTTGTGCCCCAAATATACTGAATTTGATGGATCTTTGTGCCTTGCATTTCATGAAGGATGTGGTTCTAAATTAAAAATTTCTGTGTACTTGAAATTTTTTGTGGCTGGAAGCATCTGCAGCCACCTGGGAGCTTCCCTAAAATCCAGTTTGGGCTGGGATTTGCTGCTTTTGGGACCTGTTTCCCCAATTCCTCCCCTTGGTGGCCAAGTGCAGTGTGTCCTGTTGATGTTTCACTCATTTAAAATCTGCTGCATGAGGTTGGTGCTTCTAAAAACATCAGGGAATCAGTGGCCCAGCTTTGGGCCCAAATTCCTGATTTTTCCCCACCCACCACATAGGATTTTTTTTTGGGCAGTTTCAGGAGGTTTGGTGGGTACTTTGCACTCCTCTGAATCAGATGAGGAGGTGATTTTTTAACCACAGTTTTGTTCCTGTGCTGACCACTGCAGCTGGGGAAGAAGTGGAAGGATCTGGCAAGAAGGTGAATAATCCACGTTGCTGAAAAATATTAAAAAATTATGATGACCAATCAAAATGTGTTCCTGCTGTACCCCCACATGTGTGTATATAAATATATGTATTTAACCCCCCTGGAATTGCAGATCATAGTTTGCATGATGTTATAAAGAGGTTCCTTGTCCTAAGAGTTGATTTCAGATGGGAGCATCAGTATTTTGTATAAAATTGGTGATATCTGCCATCTCCCCTTGCCCATGGATATATCTGTAATGTAAATGAAATGTTGCTACTGAGACAGAAGAAAAATGGCATTAAAGGTGTCAGTAGAATTTCAGAATGATCAAATGTATCTAACTTCTTTAATTTGTAAATACATGATTTTTAAAGGCTGCCCTTAGCATCCAGCAATAACCCTGAGCTATCTCAATATTGCTTTGATTTCCCTTCAGCAAAACGTTTCTGATTTCTTCAGAGCCATTAATGCTTATTCAAACTGGAGCTGGAGAGACTGGGGAGTTATTTAATGAAGGGATACATTTTGATGGAAAATGCTCCTAAAATCAGAATTGCCAATTAATGATTTTGCTGGCCAAAGGAAAGGTTTAAGTGGATTTGCTGTCACCACACAGGGCTGAGCACTCAGAGGTGGCCCCTGGGGACAGGCAGCTCACATTTAAACATTTAAATAAGAACAAATGATGGGCTTTGGACACAACTTGAGCTACCAGACCTTGCCCTCATTTTCATTGTGCTGTCCCACCTCAGCAGGAGCTGCCCCCAGAAGAGAGAGGATGAGCCAGGCTGGAAAATAAAATTCCTTTTCCTTCTGCCTTCCCATGTCCTGCCACAGCATTTTCCTGTCGAGGAGCAGCAGCAGCAGCTCAGGAGACACTTCAGTGTTGAAGGGGTATTTAAGATGAGAGGTTTGATTCTTTTCAGAGAACTGAAGCCCTGCACTGAGCTGCTCTGGAAAGGTTAGAGCTGATTTTCTGATCCTCTGCAGTTGCAGCAGACTCATTGATTTTGGAGAGGGCAGAGTTCCTCCCCTGCTGCACCACCTGAGGATCTGTACCCACCTCCTTTACCCACCTTGCAGGGAACTCTCTACCTTACAAAGGCTGGATGTGAAAGAAAACTTTCCAACCACCTGTAGGAAGGACAAGAGAAAGAAGTTTCTTACTGAGAATAACAGATTTATTGTTATTATCAGGGATTTCCTTATGAACAAGGTCAGTAATTTAACTTTTTTTATCTGCTTTATTCATATTTTATCTGTATTTTATCGTAAAACTAAGGGGAAACCCCTCTCTCTTGTCCTTTCTTTCGCTCCCCAGTGGTGTAAATGCTGTTGATAGAGCTGGGTCTCCCTGCTCACCTCTGCTCATCCAGTGTAGAAATCTGCTCTGTTTGTTCAATCCTCTGTGCTGTGAAGAATTTGGGCTGCAAAAGCCAAAAAACTGCAGAGTCCAAAAAAATCTTGTTCTAAAAAGCCTGGTGGCAAAATTATTTTTGGAAAAGGCACCGAGGTAGCTTTGAAATTTTCACCAGCTCTCTTGTCTCTACATAAAAAGGAGAAACCAGCTTTGAAGCACAGAGAAGGAAAACATATTTCCTTTTTTATTTTTTTTTTTAACACGCCTTTATATGTGGTTTATGGTACATCATTTCCTAGCAGTCTCTGAGCATTTTATGAGTGTTAATTCAATCACTTTGGCCTTTTTATGGCTGAGTAAGTGTTGCAACCTGCTGAGAAAATGGGGACAGGCTTTGGGAAAGGATTCCCTGGTGCCAACACCTCCAATCCTGGTCCTGTTCAGTTTGCTGGATCAATCTTTTTTTCTGATACAGGACATTTTTAAAATACAAAGGATGATTTTGGAGTAAAAGGAATTCTGCTGTATTTCCCTTTTCATATTCCATCTAAATAACATTCCTAGAAAGATGAGTACAGCGAAACTGTTTTAAATTCCCAAAGAATTTCCCAATTAGCTGCCCACTCTGTTTTTAAGTCCCCAGAGGAACAGAACTGCACACAGAGTATTTTTACAAGCAGGTTTTAGAATAGAGAAATAAATGTGAGGAGCTCCATGTCATAATCACACCCAGGAGCTGAGCCATTAATATGAAATATGGGCTGAAGAAAACAGAAAAATGTTCTCCTCCTTTATGTTCTCCTCCTTTTTCAGGGCGTTCTGAGTTGGGAACATTTTTTACCTCAGCAATTCGTGACTGTTGCCCTTCATATTTTAAGAGCTCTTTAAAATATTCAAACTCTTTGTCTTCTAAAGATAACATCACCCAGAAAGCCCAATGTAAATAAATGAAAATGCCCAGGGACAGGATTTATTGGCTGGCACACACCACAACAACATTTATTTTTGTGCTTTTGCTGTCCAGACAGAAAAGGCTCCTTTGAGAAAAGAAAATTGTCTTAGACACTCAGCTGAAGTTATTTATCTGCTGCTGGTTGGGAATGGGGAGGGGAATAAAGGCCTTTCCTACCCTCAGGGGAATGAATACAAAACACGATGATAAAATCAGTCCCAGTTATAAAATTGCTGATGGGAATAGTGGGAAGTGGCAGGAGGGGTGTGCCTGGTGCCAGCTGGGAGCTGAGCCATTCCAGGGGAGTTGGGACCTCTGGTTTAATCCTCACTCCTTGGGGGAAGGGA
Organism: Chaetops frenatus; assembly: GCA_013400775.1. Lineage (NCBI taxonomy): Eukaryota > Metazoa > Chordata > Aves > Passeriformes > Picathartidae > Chaetops > Chaetops frenatus. Next base: position 17,746 of record VZTR01010142.1, on the reverse strand, counting down.
AAAGTTGCATCGTTTTTAACAGGTCCTTTTCCTTCTGCCTCGTGCTCCTTCTTTGCTGCAAGGGAACAGAATGATCTGAAATGATCTAAGAAAGAAAGATTCATTTTTGGAGAGGGATGGGAGATTTTGAGGGGGTTTGGTGGTGGGGTTTTTTTTTTTTNTTTTTTTTTTTTTTTTTTGGTGTGTGTGTGTTTGTTTTTTCTTTTGTGTTGGTTTTTTTTGGTGTTTTGTTTGTTTGGTTTTGTTTTTGTTTGGGGGTTTTTTTTGTTTGTTTTGGGTTTTTTTTTTTGGTTTGGTTGGTCTGGGGTTTGTTTTGTTTCATTTTGTGGGGGGTTTGTTTGTTTGTTTGTTGATTGGTTTTTGTTTGTTTGTTTGTTTGTTGGTTGGCTTTCTTGTATCTGATGTGGGGGAAATACCCAAGTGGAGCAAGTTGGGAATGACAAAATAACAAATAATTCAACCTAAATACAGTCTTGTCCTGTTCTTCACATCACTGAATTACCTGAATCTGTTCTGCTCATACATTTCCTGCAGTGCATGGCTCTGACCCATCCTGTTCCAAACACCACCCTGTAAATGATGGATTTTGGTCCTGCTGGAGGAAAAAAGAGATATCCAGGAGCAGTGCAGAGCCCTGGAGAGGGGCAAATAAAGCAGATTTATCCCTGGATTGCTGAGTGTGCCTGGATTTATTCCCCCATCCCAGTCTGGGGCCAAGGGCAGGTGTGGCCAGGGAGGTTGGCACAAAACAGAACAAGGTGAGGACGTTTGGGAGTTGCTGCTGGCAGAAGGAAAATGCTGATCCTGAGCTCACTGGGAGGTTTAGAGGTGCTGGATAATCCTAATTTTGGGAAGGGGGAGATCCCCAGGGCCCCAGGGCAGTGCCAAAGCAGGGAAGAAGGTGTGAGGGATGCTCAGAACCAGCCCAGGGGTTTGGGGGCTGTGCAGAGTCTGGGAATGGCACTCAGATATCTGGGAGTCCTGGCCAAGGTGAAAATCAATGTTTGGGCTTCTATTTTATCCCTTTCTTTGTAAAATCCTTTGTAAAGAAAGGGATAAAATAGAAGTCCAAACATCGATTTTATCCCTTTGCACTGAAGAAATGGGTTTCTCCAACAAAGGCTGCCTTCAGCATGAACTCCTCTTAAAAGAAATGTCAGGAAAAGTCCTAAGGATCCAGCAAAGCTCAATTTCTCTGAGTTGAAGCCTCAATGCAATTAAACAAGAAAATGAATTAAAATAAGGGTTTTTCTGTGCTCTGCTACAGAACTAAATATAAAGCAGCAGAACTGAGAGATGCATTTTCAGAGAGCAGGGTCAGTGCCAGAGCTGGGGCATTTTCCTGCTCCAGAGCCTCCCAAACACCTGAGCTGCCTTCCCAAGGTTCCCAATTTTAATTTTACTCAAAACCCTTCCCCACCAGGAAATGCCACTGGGATCCAATTACTGTGTGCAAAACCGAGATGAATTAGAAAAAAAAAAAAAAATTTTATTTTTGCAAAGAAAAGGAGAGAGTTGTTTTGCGTCCAAAAGCCTTTGTATTTAATTTGAAACTCATTTTTTATTTGAAAGATTCCTTTGGTTTGAAGGGAAAAGGGAAAGAATTGATGCTGAAAGAAAAGTTCTGAACTTTTGAAATAAATGTTTGCAAATGAAACAATCAGACTGCTCCAAAACATTGTGGGGATTTTTTATCACCAGAATTTAATTAAGGGGAAAATTTTAGAAGTCCAATTGGATTTTTTTGGTAGTCATATTTCCAAATCTCTCTCTCTTTTTTTTTTTTTTTTTTACTATATATTTTTGTGGTTATGTTAAAGACAATTCTCTGAAAAAAATAACAAGATTTCTGGANTTTTCTTTTTTTTTTTTTAACATAAAGCAAATGTTTTCCCACAATCTTTACTTTCATCCTCTTCACTGATTTTTCTAAAGCCCGTAAAGCTGGCTGTTGGAAGGCTGCACAAAGATTTAATAAAGTTGTGGTTTTCTTCTTCTTCTTTTTTTTTTTTTAACTTCAAAATTTCCATTTTTAATGTCATGGGGAGTGCTGGTTTTCCTTCAGGGGGGATTAAACATTATGGATTTATTCTGTTGAGAAAATCCAGATCACGTTGGTTTAAGGATTTCACCACAGGCTCATCCCAGTGCTCAAACTCAGTGAAATTTCCAGGAAGATTTTGGATATTTTAGGGCCAGAATGTGGAAGAAAAGGTCCAGATTTCACATAAAAGATGATTTTCTTTGTGCCTAAAACCCAACTGCACCTTCACCCTTCACTGCTTCATGATATGAGGGTGGTGGCCAGTTAATTTTATTTGTTAATGAAGGATTTCCATAAATTGTAATTCTGGTGGTCTTGTGAGACCCTCAGAAGTGGCCAAGAAGTTCCATCAGTCCCTCCAAAACTGGGGAAGAGGGTCAATGGTCCTTTCACTCTTTCCTTTCCTCTCTGTGAACTTCTAGACAACCTGAAATATTCAATATTAATACTGAAATATTGATAAACGTGGCTTCGTTCAGCAGTCATTGGTACCAATCACCCAACTCAGCTCAGTTACCCAACACTGGGAAATTCAGCCGATTTTTAAATAATTTTAAAAAAATTATTTTATTTAATAAATCTCCCATGGCACTGAAGGAAGACCCTGAAGAAGCTTCCAACACCAGGAAAATGGAAAGAAATTCCAGGGATCCACGGCAGGAATCGGAATCCAGGTGGGACTGCTGAGTGCAACCCAAATTTCCACCAACAACAGCAGGAGAAAACCCAAGTCCAGATCTCCTCAAGGACCCCTCACCCCTCCTTTCTTGGGCAGAAACAAACTCTGGCTCATCTCTAGAAAGCCAAATAATGAAAATCCCCCAGGAATGAATTCCTAAAGCCCAGGAATGCTGGGGAACACCGGGGCTGTGTGAGAGCAATGAATTCTCCAGCTGCACCGAGTGTTTCACTTTTGGTGGAGCCTTTAAATGGATTCCCACAAAAATAACAAAGGCTTCTGCAGGAGATAACTCCAAGCCCATCTGTCTTTGTTGCCTGGAATTCAGTGGTGATGAAGTGAGATAGTCTGGGTTTATTCTGGCTGCAAGCACTGATTCAGGGGGCAGGATCCAGCTGTCATCTCCTTTTTGCACAGCAATGATTTCCCTGAGCCAGTGGGGAAGGTGCTTTTCTTGCTTTTCTTCAGGTGTCTGAGAGACAGCTGAGGGTCCCCAGCTCTGAGCCCAGAGCACTGTCAGGAGCAGGGAATGTGCCAGCTTGGAAAGCCTGGCCTGCAGCCCAAAGCAAAGCCCAAAGCCCTGGGTTTTTACAAGTT
>VZTR01010142.1:0-14344 GCA_013400775.1 Chaetops frenatus | reverse complement strand
TTTTTTTTTTTTTTTTTTTTTGTGCTTGTAGGTGTCAGTCCTGGCTAAGACGTGGGGGTGGTTTAAATGAAATTCCCAGCGATGGCAGCAGCCCAAGATAACAACTGTGAGCACCTCGAAACTCTGGTGATTTGTCAGGAGCTCACCCCGAGATGAGCAATGCCACTGCTCTGAGGGTTTCCAGGGAAAGGCTCCTCAGCAGAGCAGGATGAAACGCAGCAAGTGCATTTTATAGAGTAAAAAGGTGATGGCTCACAATATTTCAGGTTTTTTCAGATGCAGGCAAAAAAAAGAGCAACGAGCCATGTGCAACAGCACCTGCAAAACTTGGAAAAATAACACCCAAAAATCACAACACTTCGTTTAAACAGTAAATAAACCAGTAACTCTTTAAGCACTGCAGGTTGTGCCACTTCAGGGGCAAGCCAGGGCTGCCTGTAAACTGAGTTTTTTCCTCTGTGGTAAACCTGAGTTTAAGGTGCTCAAAGGGGCATTGTTGGGTTTTTTTCTGGAGAGTTCAGCTAAGGAATTTGCTTTTCATGATGCCCCGGAGGATCCCCACAAAGTAATAAGTCAGCACCATTCTCTAGCTGCAGCTGATAACATTTATTGCTAATTCTTTAAACCCTTCTTTAAAAGAAAACAAGTCTGCAACCTGCATTGCACTCACAGGAATAATCTTTCTTTTCCTCAGTTTGGTAATTCAATTGTGACTTGTAAACTTGTGCTGCTGTAGCAAAAAAAAAAAAAAAGCCTACAGTCAACTCTAATCTATCTTGAGGAGAGTAAAAAGTGCTTACCAGCACCGGTGGGGTGAATCCTGGCTGCTTTATTAAATCAAGGGAGAATTTCACTCAGAAGCCTTAAGGAAGAGAAGTTTTAAAATATCTGAACAATTTAGCACGTTCTGAGGCTGAATAAAGAGTGATCGAATTTCGGGGTGAGATTTAAACTGATGACAAACCAAATCCTGCTGAAATTCACTTGAAAAACGTGACCATTATTGATTCCTTCTGGATGGTGGGAGACAAACCAGGAGAAATTTCTGAGGATCACAATCTTCCTGCTGCTGGAAAAGCAGACTCTAAAGCAGATCCCAAAGCTGTTTGTAGGATAGATCAGACCTTGAGGAGTTTTACACAAGCAGCACACACGAATGCAGGGCAGGACCCAGCAGAGAGTGGAGCACAGGTCCCCTGCCAAAATCTGAAGAGATTTCATGGATTTAGGTTCATTTCCTTCCATGTCTGAGCTGTTCATCTGCTTAATTCCTTGTCACAGCAACAGCAGAGCTCTTCCAGGGATAGGGGATGATTTTTGAAGGAATTTGATGTGCAGGCAGCCAGGCAAATTCCCCTTGCTGGGCTGAAGCTGGGGCACTGCTCTCAGATGGAACCTCCTCCTTCTCCCAGGAGTTTCTCTCCAAACTGGACCAGTCTGGGAGGGTTTGGACCCTCAGAGACAAAACCAGGGTGAGTCACTTCAGCATTCACAACAAAAATATAACAATCTGCTGGATTTTAGCAAAGGTGACAAGGTGAGAAATATCCAACCCCCCTTTAGCCCAGGTGGGGTTTGGGGGGGAGCAGGTGCTGCTTTAACCCCCCCCCTCCCCCCCAAAATCCCAGCCCCTTCCAGCTGGGAAGAGGAGCAGCCCCCAGGATGGGATTTTGGGGCACTTCCCTGCCCTTTGCCTGCAGCCAGGGTGACCCCAGCCCTCCCACAGGGGCAGAATTTCAGAATTTTCTGAGCCCCAAACCAGCTGATCCTCAGCAGATCCTGCAGCCAGCACTGGGGAGCCCACCCTCCTTCTGGGGGACTCTTCCTTTTGGGGGAATCCTCATCGTGAGGGGAATCCTCATTTGGGGAATTCTCATTTTGGGGGACTCCTCATTTTGGGAGAATCCTCATTTTGAGGGGAATCCTTATTTGGGAAATTCTTATTTTGGGGGACTCCTCATTTTGGGTGACTTCTTGTTTTGGGAGACTCCTTATTTCAGGGAGCTCTGCCTTTTGGGGGACTCCTCGTTTTGGGGGACTTCTCATTTTGGGGAACTTCTAGTCTTGGGGAACTCCTCTTTTTGGGGGACTCCTTTTAGGGGACTCCTCGTTTTGGGGAACTCCTCATTTCAGGGGACTCCTTATTTCAAGGGAATCCTCATTTTGGGGGACTCCTCATTTTGGGGGATTTCTCATTTTGAGGGACCCCTTGTTTTGGAGGACTCTTCTTTTTGGGAGACTCTTCATTTTGGGGGACTCCTTATTTTGGGGGAATCCTCATTTTGGGGAATCTCTTTTAAGGGGATTCCTTATTTTGTGAGAATCCTTGTTTTGGAGGACCCCTCTTTTTGGAGGACTCTTCATTTCAGGAGAATTCTAATTTTGAGGGACTCCTTATTTTGAGGGAATCCTCGTTTTAGGGAGCTCCTCATTTTTAGGGATTCCTCGTTGTCCACCCAGGGGGAAGATGGGTCCCAAAACTTTTTTTTTGTGCTTTGTCCTGAGGCCTTTTTAGCCTTTAAGAAAACTACAGTGAGATTTTTTTTTCCCCAAAGCACCTGGGCACTTTTCCTGGGATGCTCCTAAATCCTTTTGGATGCTCTGTGTCTGGGGGGGATTTAAGAACAAGGTTTGATCCTTGGGAATATTCCTGCAGCACCAGGATCCTCCCATTGGCCTGTGGGATCTGAGTCACTTTATAGCTGGTGGAAACCTAAACTTGTTTATCATCTCTAACAATTCCTGTGTTTTCATTTCCCCAAATAGCCAGGTGCAGAAATACCAGCATGGGGTGGATACAATAAACAAAATTATCCTTGACTGAATTAAAGATGCTTTCTCAAAATTCCCTCTGGCATTAGGAACACACCAATCCCGTTGGCTTTCTGATGCTGTCTGCAGGGTGAGGAGAGTGAAATTCACCTTTGAACTGGTTGGGAACTGGATTATTGATGTATTTATGCATTTCTTTATGTATCTATATTTTCTAGATGCTCATTCTTTACCAGCAGAGAAGGAGATGCTGTTTAAGCCTAGAAATATTGGTGTGGGTGAGGTTGTGATGCTGCAGAAAAGAACTGCACTGCTGGGGACTGGTTCCTGCAAGATTAATTCATGTGGCAGGGAGCTCCCAGGTGCCTGGCCTTGAACACAGCACTGGCATTAAAATGCAGTTAAACCAGGAATCTAGAGACAATTATGAATGGCTCTCAGTAGTGGCTGTAGGGCTGCTTTTAATTCACCCTGAATTTTCAATGGGAAGGAGGAGGCTGGAGAGCCTTGTTGGCTGCAGAAGTTAAAAGCAGAACTGAGGACCTCAAATGGAAGAGGATTAAATCTTTTTAATTTGGGCCAGGTTCTAAATTCAAACCTCATATGTGTAGGAAATCTCATTAAAAACTCCCACCCTCAAAACACTGAGGTGCTCAAAGGCAATACAAGCTGTAAAACACCAATAATATAGATATTTTTTTCACTTTGAAGCTGGAGAATTTTGGGATTGGTCACAGAGAAAGTGAGCACCAGGCAGCACAGGGGTGTTGCTCTGCTCCCAGCTCTCTTCCCAGCCATTATTTTACACAAATATCAGAGAATTCCCCAGTTCAGCTCCGTTTCCCCGAGCTCTGAGCTCATTTCTGGCTTTCTGGAGGCTGCAGAGGTGCCTGGGAGCCACAGAAATCCATCCCAGCTCTGAGAGAGGGGCAGAGCTGAGAGCTCTGCAAAGCTGGGGCTGCTCCAGCCCAGAGCTGAGGACTCGAGGCTGCAGAAGGGGAGCTGGGACAGGTTCAAGGCAAGAGCAGAGGGACAAACTCACACTTGCCTTGGGTGGTTAATTTTGGGGATTTTTGGAGCAGAACTGACTGAGAGTCTGGGATTGAAAATCCAGCAAGTTAAAGTCAGTGTATGAGGGGACAAGAACATCTGCTACTGGTATTTTTAATTTTTTTTTTTTTTTAATATGACATCAAGCACTCAAAAGTATGAAAATTTCTGCTTTATTGCATTGGTCTGGCCAGAACTGATCTACACAAGAGATGATCTATGGATCCAGCAAATCCTTAAAATGAGAAGTTCTTACCTGATATAGGACCCTTCCTCCAGAACATGATACAAATTGCAGAGGGGTGTGTGAAGAGAGGTCTAAGTTGCAGTGATGAATTTCAGATTTTCAGAGGTGGGGGAACTGAAAGGAACAGAGCCCTAATTCACCCCTGAGATTTCAGTAAAAGTCACAGCCAAATGCAAAATGGAATTGCTTCTGCAGAAATCGTGGGAGAAAATCATACATATTTCATGCTGGGACTTCAGCTGGCTCCATTCTTATTCCAACTGCTGCACATTTAATATATCCTGGCAGGGCCCAAGGCCAGGCTGGATGGGACTTGGAGCACCCTGGGACAGTGGGAGGTGTCCCTGCCCATGGAAGGAGTGGAATGAGATGAGATTTAAGCTCCCTTCCAATCCAAACCACTCTGGGGTTTTCTATTGGCACCTTTGCAAAGCTATAGGCAAGAGAAATCAAATTAACAGCCTTAAAAACACAACCACAGAGAAATCTCTCCTAATGGGGCCACAACTTAGAAACCCCCTGGTTCAAGGAAATGAATTGCTAATTGTCCATTCTCCAACCAAAGCAAAAGGACAAAATTAGTCCTGATCAATAGAGATATCAAACCCAAACTGAGCTTTCCTAAAGTTGCACTCTCTGCCTTCTGCCAGGGCTTTCTGTCTGAAATAAATATCAGGTTAATGTGATAAACTTCATTCAGCCTGTTCACTAAATCCAGCCTTCTCCAGATGCACAGCCTGGGGGTGGAGTGGGGATGGAGAGCAGGAGGAGAAAGAGGTTTTGGGGTCAGTGCACTGAGCTGTAGCTGCTCCCAAATGTCTGGAGTAAGGAAGTGAGTAAAGGCAGCTCAGGAAAAACTCCCCTGATTTATGAAAAGAGAGAGCTCCTGTTATTAGAGAGGGACTGGGAGTGCTGCAAGGGCTGTGAGCAGAGGGACACCACGTGGGGCAGGAAAATCGGGAGGGATGTTTGGAGGAACAGAAATCCCAGTGCTGGATCATCCCCTGCCTGCAGCCCGGATCAAAGCAACTCCAAAGAGAAGAGTAAAAGCAGAAAAATAACATTTCAGGGCAAGCCACTAAAAGCCTTTCTCGGGAAGAGCTCAGGGTTGTTTCTCTAAGGAGCTCTGGTGGAATCCAGGATGCTCAGAACCTTCAGCCATTGAAAAAGAAAAAATCTTCAGTGTTGAAAAATCCCAGCGAGGGAGTCTGGAAATCGGAGCCCTCTGGAAGCCATTTGTTCAGTTAAATGCTGAATTCCCTCCTGCCTGCCCCCTGCTTTCACTCCCACCACGGACTAGGTCTTTAGAATTCCCTTCCCTGGTTTGATTTGGGTAAAAATGACCAATTTATTGTGTTTGATGAAGCAGCAGCCCCTGGAATGGGCTGTGCTGCAGGTCCCTCCCCTGGGGCTGCCTCAGCCTCCCTCAGCCCCAGAGGAGTTTTTGGGGTGAAACTCCCTGAAATCCCAATTGGATCCTGCTGGGCTGGGACCAGTCCATCCCTAAAGACATTTAATTGCTTTATAACTCAGCAGCAAACTGAGTTGATTTAACTCTGTTATAAAACAAGACCGTGCTGTTATTTCTTTGCAAACCCTGGCTTGTTTCTGGAGCATTTAAAATGTCTTTTTTAAAATGTCAATTAGCAGCTGACAAACATGAAAGAAATGTATTTATGACAGAATGATCTCCATCCTCAGATCCCTCAGTCCTGGAATGTGTCATCACTTTTTACTCAAGTGTAGCTTTTGTTGGAGGCTTCCCTTATTTGAGTTTTCATGAGAATTTAAGAATGGAATGAAAATATAATCCTGATGCTTAATTCTGGCATAAGCCTAATCGAGTTTATGCATAACAAAAACGTCAAGGCTTGTGTATTCTGCTAAAGCCCTGATTTTAAGCAATGCAATTAATTACACTTGAACATCCTAGAGGTTTATTGCTTCAGATAAAAGCATCCTGAGCACCTTCTTTACTATTATTTCTAGACAAAAAAACAGTGTAAAATAAAGATAATTGAAGTATCTCTGACAGACAGGTTGTTTTTTCTTTTCAGGAACTGCATGGCTTTAACAAAGAACCTCCTTAAAGAAATTTAGGAGCAGCTGCTTTGCATAGAAAATTTTGGTTTGTGGCAGCCTAAGTCGTAATTTACTTTATTCTGTGCCTTTAAATATAGCATTGCACATTTCCATGGGTGATCTGGATGCCAGTTTAATTACCCAACGTCACTTTAGATAAGACTGATCAAACTATTAAACCACAAATTCAGTGCTAGGCTGGAATGGTGCTACTAAAAGTGAAAAATATCCCTTTAGTCCTGGCAGCAATCCTGAATTTCACAGGAGAATTTCCTCCCCCTGGGGGGAAGGTGTGGGGTGGGGGGGGATCCTGGAGGGAGCTCCCAGCCCTTTCAGGAGGACACACAGAGCTGAATCGGGGGGGGTTGACTGAAATTAGGATTTTGACACTGATTGGAGTGACTGCTGGGTGCATCTGGTGGAAGAGGGAGGAAAAAGCATCCATGAAAGTGTTACACTTAAAATTGCTTTGCTGGGAGTGTTTGCATGAGAAAGAACCAGGCCAAAAGAAGCTTTTCCAAATTCCTGGCATCATTTTCCTGATCCAATGTGCAATTCCTGCTGCCTCCTTGTGCATCTTCATCATCTGACTATGAGAAACTCACCCTGATTCTGACCAGTTTGATTTAAAAACTCTGTATTTTGGTTCAACAGCCAGATGTTGTAATAGTTTCTTAGGGAGCAGCTTTTCTTTTGTGGAATCAATGATATTGATTTCCCTTTAAATGTAAAAATTGCCCAGTTCCACACTGGATTCAACAACAGCATTTCAAAGATGAAGTCACTGCCTGGTTTGTCAAGGTCTCTTCTCAATAAATCATCATTTGTTCCACAATTTTGGCTAAAATGAATCGTCGAGAATGAGCAGGATTTAATCCTGAATAGTGAAAGCTTTATTAGATGTTACACCAAAGGTTTGATCAGTGTCCAGCCACCCTAAATAAATCCTGGATTATTTTTGCTGATTGATGTTTATTTAAGTAAAACACCACTGAACAAATAAGAACAACTCAGGGCTCCTCCTTGCCTCACTTTTCTGAGTCTTTCCCTTGAAAATGTTGGAGGAAAAGGTCTAAAGCAAGCAAGTTCCAAAAATCTTTAAATCTCTCCTCCTACAATCTGCTAAGAATTTTAATTGAGAGTATTTAAAAATATTAATAAGTAAGAATATCTTCAGAGCCAGTCCAAGTTCCTCATCTCATTTTTTGCTTTCCACCAAGGCTTTTCCTGCAATAAAAGAAGCCAAAAATGAGAAAAGTATCTTTAAACTCTCCCTTTTTCACTTTGCTACAACTTTCTTTAAAAGAATTTAAGACATGTTGGACAGTGGTAGCCATGAGGGGAATCTATTCCCCAGATAACTCCCATTTTCCTGGGTGAGAAATTGAAAGGCCCCAAGTTTTTATTTCAAATTATGAGGCTGGAATCCAGCTGGAGGAAGAATGGCTGCTTCATTCAGGAGTGGAACTTCTGAGAAAGCTTTAATGGGAAATTTCTGAATGGATTCTGAACACCAGGGAGAAGGAGAAGAAAGAAGGAGGTGAAGAATTTGAGCATCTGCAGCAGGAAATGTCAAAGCCTGAATTTTCATCCTCCCTGTAAAGTCAGGCTGAGCTCAGGGCTTCTCATTTTCTGCTCCTGCTGCTCCTGAGTGTGGATTTCACAAGGCTGGAAAGCTGCTGAGGCTCTTTCTTCAAACCATTCCTATTTATTAAATGCAATTAATGCTTTCACAGGATGCTCACTCCTAATAGGAGAGGTTTGTACATGTGCCACAAGGTGTGAGATGCAGCTTTGCTGCACCCAAAAATATCCCAATTTCTTTCTCAGCTACTCAGCGTTGCACCAGAGAAAAGAAACACAAAATCTCCTTTCTGAACACCTGAATGAAGTTCCCTCCTGGACAGAATCTGAGCCATAAAATCCTTGCCCTGGTGCTGTGCAAAAAAGCAAAATTCATGATAGGAAAATTAAGGGAAACAACTTGAACTAATAGAGAATTATGCTGCTACAAGTCATGGACCATTTAAACTCCACATGACACTTCTAACATATAAACAACCCCTAATTAACAGAAAATCCAGTTCTGACAGAGTAAATGATCAAGGAACATGAATTCCTGCCTGGTTTTGGTGGGCACGAGACAGGCCAGGTGCAGTGCAGAGGTTTGATCCTTTCCTTGGAGCTTTTTGTCTTTGATTATTCCCAGTCCCTTTCCTCCCTGCTGCCCTACATAGAGCTGAGCCTGATGAGCCTCATTCTCTGGTTTTTTTTTTTTTTGCCTTTTTTTTTTTTTTTTTTTTTTTGGGGGGGGGGGTGTGTGTGTGTTTTTGTTTGTTGGTTTGGTTTTTGTTTTGTTTTTGTTTTTGTTTTTGTGGGGTTTTTTTTTCTTTTTTCTTTTTTTTTTTTTTAAGTGAGAATCACTAAAAAAAGCCACCAGCAAGACATAAAGTGGGAGTTGGGAAAGTTCCCTCTGCACACTGGGTGAGCTGGGAATAATTTCCAGGCTGACCATGAACCTTCAGCCCAGGGATCACAGAACCCCCCAGGGCTCTGCTCAGCCCAGCCTGGCTCCCACCACTAACCCTGTCTGCTCTCTTCTGCAATGTTCTGCCCATTTTTAGGAATTGAGTGAAGCCACACAGATTTTTTGCCACCTGGAGAGCTGGAAACAGATGCTTTTGGATCCAGGAAAAGAGCAGGAAAATCCCAGATCCCATTGCTCAGGGGTTCCTCTGACTTTCAGTTCAGGCTTTTGGATTCCTGTCCTTCCACTGAGTCCCTCAAAATCCTCTTGCCAACACATCAAACCCCCTTAGGATTTATTGCTTATTTATAGCACAATTTTTGATATCCTGTAATGCAATAAAAGTCAGCTGTTCCACGTTTGACATCTGAACTGGGCTAAGAAAGGAAAATCATTATAAAATGAATCTGGAGAGCCTCCACTCCTCTGGATCCTTCCCTGCTGGAGGCTGCCCATGAACCACTGAAGCCAAGGAGAAAGAAAGGACATCACAAATTCCATAAAAGGCTTTTTTTTCATGGCCACACTGCTGGAATGTGAACAAACTCTTATTTACTTTGTTCAGTGCCACAATTAGTGAGGATCAAAGTGCCTGCAAGTGCAGTTGATACTGTGAATTATTAGGTAATTAACCTTAATGCACCCTGCTTGGGATCTCCAAAATAGCTGAGAACATCCCTCAAAAGCAACAAAACATGACTGGATCACTGCTTAATTATAAATAAAATGAATAAAACGAGCCTCTGATGGAATGTGAGGGATTGGAAATGGAGAGTGTGCAGGAGGAAGAGGGAGGAAAAGAGAGAGAGAAAGAGAATTAAATAATCTTTCTTCAGAGCTGAAAGACAGAGATTCATCTCACAAAGATGGAAATAAAGCAGAATCCAACCAAAGGATGCTTTACTTGCAAACCAGTCCTTTTTGTTATGTTTATTGCCTTTCACAGGGGATTGGATTTCTTTTCTTTCACAACCAAAGCTGGTTTATTTTTATAAAAACAAGGATCATAAATGAATAAACCAGACTACCTATAAATAAAATGGATATTGCTTGAATTTATATGAGGGCTGCCATTTCTGGTTTTATGGCAGAAGTGGATTCCAGCTGTACCAGGCACTCTAAGACCAAAACTGGTGGTTTCACTCCTATTTTCACAGAAATGGGGTGAGTTTGTGATGCTCCACAGAAGATCCAAGCTCCCAACAGATGGAGCTTGCCCAAAGCAACTGGGACCATTTAGACTACCCTGAGTACCCCTGGGGGCTCCAGACATTTCCCACCTAAGAATTCCAGCTTAGGAATTCAGCAGGAGATAGACAATGATGATTCTGCCTACTGGAATATGTAGGCACAGGTGCTGAATGAAATATTCTCCTCTTTATCTGAGGGGACAGAGGTTTCACAGCTCCTGGCTGTAGAAATTTGATTTAGCTTTGAGGCTCTGAGGCTGCAGAACATGGATTTCCCACATTTCCCAAGTGGTGCAAACAAACCAAACCACTTCAGCCCCTAGAAATTCACTCAGGACAAATCCAGAGATCATTTTCCTCTGGCTTTTCACCTCTCCCTGAAATCCAAACCCTCCAAGCAGCAGCACCTTGTGAGCCACAGCTTTCAAAACTGGTACAAAGCAGCAATTCCTCTAAAAGCTGAGCAGACCCAGACCTTTCCCTGGGGATTTTCATGGCATAGCAAGGGAGGAGGAAAGAGAATTTTTCTTCCAGAGCCAGCTGGGGCTTTGCTGTGCTCTAAAGCAGGTGCCAGCCATGCCAGGTTTGGCCTCTCTTAAATCAGCACCTCAGCTGCTCAGGGCATCACCCTCGGGAGCAAACACAGCATCCTCCCCACTCTGAGGAGGGCTTTATATCCAAGGAATATCTGAACCTGATTCTCCCTACTCAGAGCTCGTTGACTTTTACCACAACTCAAGGGAATAGATTTTTTTTCCCCCTTTTTTTTTTTTTTTTGATTGGTTTGGTTTGGTTTGGTTTAGTTTGGTGGGGTTTTTTGTTTGTTTGTTTTTGTTTTTTGTTTTGAGGCTAAAAATGCATCTGTGTGTGAATGACAGTTCAGCAGAAATGCCTTTTATTTCACATGAACACTAAATTATAAATCTAACAGGGACAGAGCACAGGAATCCTCACCACGGTACCTCACACAGAAAAAAGGAGCCACAGAGCTTTGGGAAAAACCATCCAAATTGCTGAGAATAATCACCATTTCATGTTTGCTTATAATTATAATCTAATTATGAACCCAACCTTGCAACATTTATTTAAAGTAGGCAGTTAGCATTAGAGTACTTTTTATGCAATTATCTGCTCTTGAGCATCCCCATTAAGCAGCAATTGCTACACCAATTTTCCTGTTGTTTAAGCAGCATTTTTGCCATTTGCAGATTTCAATTGTAGCCTGGTAAAACAAACCCTTGGATCCAAGACCAACAGCCCTGTTTAACATTCCAGTTCCCAAGAAACCATTGTTAAATATTTGATAGAATAAATATTGACAGAAAAGCTCTTTTTATTGTTTCCTCTTGCAGGCAAATTGACAAATAGAGAGTCTTAGGTATGATAATAATCTTGCCCAGCTTCATAATCATCCATCTTAAAATAAAATCTATTTAATAAATCAGAAGTTTACCCTGTAGTGGGAAACTCCCTGGAGCAGGAGGTGTCCTGATGAGGAACATTCTGGAATCAATGGCAAAGGACTTTACATTCCCTGTGGGTGCTGTGAGGATAATATTGTGTATTTCCTGGGATTACAGATTGACTCTGTCACAATATGAGGGAGCAAATCCTTTCATTGGAGTTGCCCGAGAGAAAGGAGAGAAGGTGGGATGTGGATTTTTCTCATCAGGCTCTGATTTGACATTGTGAATATGGAAATGGCTTTGGACTGTTGTAGAAAATGGCATTGAGGTGCAAATCCTGGGAAAAAAAAAAGGAACAAGCTCTGCTTTCACAAAGAAAATCAGAACACGCCCAGCCAGGAGAGTTTGGGGTTTTTCAAAATTGGGAGCATCTTTTCGAATGAGGTGACATTTCCTGAAGCTTCCCCACTGTGGGGAGCAGCTCTGGCAGCCACAGAGACCCTGGGGGGACCCGGTGGCCCCAGAACTGCACAGGACTTCTAAATATTCTGACAAAGCTAAAAATACTAAATGAAAAAAGGAAGGATTTTTCCAGTAGCCTGAGCTATTTTCTGTCAATAATTTCATGCTGTACAAATGCAGCTGGCCAAGGAATGAAGAGCTGGCAGACAGACATCCCTTCCTTTGGCGTGGGGAGGAAATGAGTGTTGGTCACAGCTCTGCTGAGAAAGGCTCAGCAACACCCCCAGAAACCCCTCTGCCACCCCAGCAAACACAGAAATGTTGTTCCTACAGGAAATCTGAACAAGTGGGTGTGGGCCCTAATTCCTCACAGGCTTTATTCCCACTGGAAAATGGGGCACAAGCAGAGATTTCTTAAACACCTGAGTTTTTAGAGACTTTCAGTGCATCCCACTTGAAAGAGAAAAGCTCTTTTTTTTGTGTTCCTGACTGGACGCCAATGGGGCTCCCCTGGATGGGGACAGAGTTTTGGGGAGCTGGGGCAGTGGGGTTCATTCAAACCACCCAGGGAACAGGCAAGGCTTGGAGAAGTTGAGATGTGGGAAAAGATTCCAGAGTGGAGAGAGCAGCTCATGCCCTGGATGTGGAATGTCCTCTCCTCCAGCCCCACCCTGAGCAGTGCCAGGCACAGAATTGACTCTGATTGTCTGAATAAATCACCACCACAGGGAGGGGTTTGCTTCAGGAATAGCTCAGGACACCTGATAATCACATATTTCAGAGTTGAAAAAAGCAGAATTGTATGGTTGATATGACCCTCTATACATAAGTTTGTTAAAAGCACAGCTGGAAACTTTCTGGGGGTGAAAATGTAGAGAATACAGAAGAAAATACAGAGTCTCAAAGCTAAAAGTAAGATTATTGAAGTGACTGATTTCTGCCAAGTTCAGTTTTGCAGTCCCAAAAAATCCATTTACATTCCTTGTCCAAACTGATGAAGCAATTCCCATGTTTGTGCACCCCAATCAGGTAATTGAAGACCTAATTTGCATTTTTTCTGTCCCCCAGTTCCACCTCCAATTACCACACATGGGAACTAGGAATGTTCTTTTGCATCCAAGCACTCTGGGAATCAAAGCTCTGCATCTCTTCCTTATCTCACTTTTGTGCTGCATTTCCCACTGTGAGGTTTAAAGTGGGCATTGGCCATTCCTCATTCAGAACAAAAAACCTGCTTTTTTCACTGCAATTTGAGGTAATGAATCCTTTTCTGGAGGGTTTTCAGATAAATATCTCATGTCATTAATAAAGAACATGGGTACAGTTACTTCTTGTCCAACATTGATAACAGGAAAATATAAAGTTTGGGAGGAAAACTGAATATTTATGTAGGAAATTAATAAAAACCCCAACAGAATACAGCAAAACAAAAAGATTAAAATGAAGCTTATTTCCTGTACAGGAAAAAAAAGTTTTATGAGCTAATTCCTGAGGTGGTGATTGATTGATCAATTGATCTCTGATGTTATTGAGATAGCTCAAGACAGAGACAAAAAATGAGGGAAAAAAAGTAAATGAGGAACAGATAAAAATGAAACTTTTTGGGTTTCAGCATCACCCATCAGATTCAGGAGTGAGGTTCCCACCCTTTCCATCACCAGACTCTGAACCAACATCCATCAAAGCTGCAGGAGATTTCTCCACATTTCTAATTTTACCTATTTTGGATTTTATGGCTGGAAAAAAAACCAAATGGCAGCCTTTTTAAAGGGGTTTAAATTGTTAATTCTCCGAGACAGAGAATTCCTGAGCCACATCAGTGCTAATGCAGAGCAGAATAAACACATCAGGTGCTGGGAAATCATCCTTAAAACCCAGAATTCTCCTGGAATTAGAGCTGGAGCTGCCCTGGCTGCCATGGGTTGGGAGGCAGGGCCAGAAATGTCTCTCACTTTGTAATGAATTCGGGAATGCTGCTGTATTTTTATGGATTAAACTCTTGGAAGGTAGGAAGTGACAGAAACTGCAATAATTTCCATGGAGCAGTGCCAGCCCATCCCTGCAGGCAATCTGTCTCTATTTGGGAATGAGAGGTAAGATTAAATATAGTTAATATCAGAGTGGAACTTTATTTTTCAGCATTTGTTAAAAATACTCCCATTTTCTCACCATTTTAATGAGGAAGTAACCTTTTGTGGTAAAAGTATTTGCAGGTTTGTTTTTTTTTCAAAAAATTGATTTTAACGTGGCATATTCACAGAGAGTTAAAACTGCTTTAGGAAAGTTTTTTATCTTTGAAAGTAGCTGCCATTTGGAGTCTTCTCTGGATGCTTTCACACCAAAAGAATTCAACTGTTTTCCTGTATTAATTATACTCTTCTGGCTGAAAAGGTGGTACAGTAATTAATTTATTCATTCCAAACCATGGAAGTCCAAATTCCACAGCACTTTCAGCTGCACTTCTGTTTGAAGTTCTGCAAAGTTGAAATCATGAACGTGGTCAGTAGGAACCAGGTCAGATCCTGCCAGAAGAGAATCAAAATGTTGATCTCATGTGTGGGGATACAAAGGACAGAGAGCGCTCTGACCTTATCAGCATAAGAGACCT
>VZTR01010137.1:2915-52827 GCA_013400775.1 Chaetops frenatus | reverse complement strand
TGAGAGGCGAGCCTGTGTGAACAGGTATGCAGGCACTCAGCTTCTCATTCTGGAAATGCCTTCTGACCCGTGACCCAGATTAGACAGGGACATAACCACCCCCATGTAATGTCAGTTACTGTCTGAGGTGTGTTTTTTAGGATGACTAGTCTCCCAGTTTAAATGCCAGACCAGGTGACTAAAGTTAATCGACATCAAGCCATAAGAAGCAGTACAAGGGAAAGCTGTATCAATATGGTTTCTGAAAAGCGGTATGGCAAAAATGTCCCTGCATACTGTAAAGTTGCTTGAGGTCAAACCACCTGCAGGAGATGGAGGAACATTTCTCTAACAATCACATTCTTCCTCTCTGTTTATGTCCCAGCACCCTTCCTGTGCTTCTCATTTTATTCAGGAGCTGGTGCTTGTAATGTCACAAAATAGTCCTTCTCTCATCTTCACAGTGAGAACCAGTGACAATTCAAAGCAAACCATTCCTCTTTACTTAGAAATCTCCTGTTTGTACAGGCAGGATCAAAACTGTAATTTATCTTGTGATGCAGATGTCACACTCTCTGATTGTGAGTAAATTGCTACAATTTTATGAACATGTTGTTCTAAAGCAACGATCCTTGTCTTTCTTGTGGTTCGTGGTGGACCCAATCAGTGAAGTATCTCTTCACTAGCAAGCATCCTTGAAACATTTTTTTTCTTCTTCTTTTTTCTGTTCATTAGAGTGTAATGACTTCCTTTGTCCTGTACCAGTTAATAGTCAATGTTATATGGTAAAATTTTCTCTGGCTTTGATATTTCAGTGTTTTATAGAGCTTTCTATATTGTCTGCTTATGCAGAAGATGCAGACCTTAAAACTACATACTGACAATCATGTTTATTCTAGTAGTTTTTGTCTGGAACATCCCATTAAATAAATAATAACCTGGTAAACCTTGCCAGCTTTTTCATGGGTGACACTGCCACTGTGTTCTCCAGTGCAATCTACCATGACCATCACAGTGACCTTATTGAATCCCTGCACATTAGTGTAATTTGTCACGTACTGAGGCAAGAACCGCATGAAATAATCTTCAAAACTGATATCTTATGGCATGAGATATAAACTTTTAAGCAAATAGATTCAGAAGGCAACCTTTTTCCGTACCCACAAATCTTTCCTCCTGTTACCACACTGCCTCCTGACTAGCACACTGAGAACCAGCTCTGTTGGGGATAATGTGCTCCATCTATCTCCTGCTGTTGAATGGGGGTCATAGAGTGTTCTTGTACCAAATCAGCGTGGCAGTTTGTGCCAGTTTTCCCATGTGTGGAGGAAGAAAGGATGGACAGACCTGCTGCACATGTTACCTTTTCAGGAGGCTCTAATAGCTTTTCTTCTGAGTCTGACTGGGGCTGAGTTGTCATTCTCTAAGCAGTAACTGTTTACATCCGCCTAATAAAGTTGTGGATTTTAGCAGCTATTTTTTCCTGGAGGGGTTCTTTACAGCTGAAGCTGTTGCTGATGTTGGCAATACTCACTTAGGACAGAGTAGTTGGTATGCTTCAAATGGGAGAGCCTAATCCTGGGGATTGAGTTGGCTGAAACTTTGGGCAGTTCAAGAGGGGAAGTGCATATTTTCATGCCTGAAGCAGACTGACTCTCTACCTCGGTATGGGGTGGGAAATGACTGACTTGAGCTGCAATCCTGCTGAAGAGTGTGAAGGGGTTACAGTAGACAGAGAGTTGAATGGAAACCAGCCATGTGTGTTGATGATAAATCAGCAAACCACACAGTGGGCTGTGTTCAGAGGAGTTTGGCCAGCACACAGAGGGAACTTAACTGTCAGCTGCTCCCTGGGGCTAGTGAAGCTGCACATGCAAATATGTGGTCTTGGTCCCCCGAGTCTGAGGTGGACATTGAGACAATAGAATGAGAGCAGTGGAAGGCTACCAGGATAACTAACAGAAATTACAAAGCTAAAGTCTTCTCAATAGTGACAGTAGTAACAAAGGATAATGGCCACCAAAAGAACCCAAGGTATTTTTAATAAAGTCAGTGCAGCACTTAAACAGTTTACCCAGACAACTTGTGGAATCCATTAACAGAGGTTTTCGAGACTGGTAGGCAAGACAGTGTTGTCTGATCCAGTGTTAGTAAGTAACCCTGTGCCTTATGTGGTACTAAGCAATCCACAGAATTTCCTCCAAAAGCATGTCTATAACCATCCTGCATTTGAATTGAGCTCTCCTGAGGTGTGAAAGAAGCTCTGCCTCTTGTGCCATCATCAGTTCCCCTGCTCAGTAGGACCACAGAGCAGAGCTCAGCTTGGTTCTAAGACTGGGACTCAATGGTGCATTCCTTAGAGATGAGCACCTGAAAGATTGATCCAGAGGGTTTGCCTTGTCTGAATTTACACCATATTTTTTAATCCAGGCTTAATCTAATAAGGTTGCTTACCTACAGGTCTTACACCCACAGTCAGATACTGATCTCATCTGGGATGTATCAGGTTCCAGATGTGCTGAGAGAAGAAATTCCATCTGCAGTTCATTAATTCTCAGCTGAGACCAGTGCCCAAATGGGTCAAGAGTCCTTTTCTCAATCAGCCTGAATTGTTTTGACTCTGGCCGCATGCTGGGAACTGCTGTATGGGGCTAGTTCTGGCAGTCAAGCACTGTTCTTCACAGAGCAAATAGAAAAAGACTCTTACAAGTGAAAGTCAACCCAGTGGAGAGGCAGAGGACTCTTAGCTAGGAACATCCTTCATGAAGCTGGAATCTGCCTGTGAGAGCATCTTTGCTCTGCTGTGTTTGATCAAGACACTGAGCTGATTTGTGTGATTTCTTGCTTTGGATGAGGAGAGCAGTGTGATGGCAAAGATGTCCTATAGCTTGCATCAGTCTCATTTGTGATATGGCAGCAAACACTACCAGTTCCTCCTAAGAAAAGGGACTTCACATGAGCTAAGCTGAGGAAAAGCAAAGATACCATTATACTTTTTGCTTAGCAAACAGTGCAGATTTACAGATATGACTAGGACAGCAGCCACAATTCTCAGCCTCAGTTGAGGGTTCAAAATAGAAACATCAAGTTCAGTTGCAGCCTGCTGGAACTCAAGTGCAAGGCTGCTCCTTCTTCCCTTCATAAAGCAGAAGAAATGAGCAAAGCAGGGGTGGGCTCCCAGCTGCAGGCCAACATGGTTTAACACAGAAAGCTGGTTTTCCCTCTGTGGCTGTGAGCCTTGCTGGCAGGCACTATAGCCACATTTAGAAGTCTTAGGTTATAAGCTTAGGGTGTTACAAGCCAAAAGGCCTGTGTAGGCTAAAGTCTTACCTACTGAAATATTTTATACTCAGCAGAACAATTCTAATAAAGAAGATTGGAAGTTTGCTTATTCTGCAGTCCTATCATGAGAGAAGGAAGATGCAGTTGAAACTACCTCAGGCTGAGGAGGATGGTCTGAGTGTAGCTCAGTAGTACTATGGGATTGAATGCTCTGAATACTGGGATTGAAGCCAGAAATAAAACTACTTCTTCTGCAGCATTACGGAGCTACCCTTTCATTTCCCTGTGTCGTCCAACAAGGAAATAAAAGAAATGAAGCATCTAATTTTTGCTATGAAATGAAACATATCATTTAAGGTCAAGTGGAAAATTTTGTTTTATACAGCAGGAGTTGTTGACTTTGACATGCCAACAAGAAGAAAGAGTTTGTGTTTTGCCTTAATGCAAGCCAATACTTGTTTCCAGTTTTTAGTTTGACAACTCATTTTCTTCTAACTAGAAGGGCGTGCTAAGAAAGGAAAAGAAATTATAGGGAGAGAATAGCCTATATTAAAAGTAATTGACTGAACTTGACCTCGAGAATTATATTCTGTGTCTGCTTCTGTTATAGAGTTTCTCAATGAGACGTCCTGGGCACTTTTTGGATAAATGTGTACTCCTCAGTTTTGAGAAGTTTGGTTTGAGACCTTGGATTATAATTTATAGTGAATACATATTATATTATAAAATATATTATTTGTATTTATAATTTATGAAATAAAAAATAATTTAGCAAATAAATATGTAATGTTATACATAGAATTTATAAAGTGATTGGCATGTCAAGACTATCATTTTGATAATATTTTATTATGGAATTGTGATACATAATATGCTATTGAATACTATAGAATATTAATTGCCTTTAAAGCAAATCAAAACCTGTTAAGAAAACATAAAATTCTTGAGTGGGACACGCAAAATTAGTGATTTAAAAAGAAAATAATTGGTTTTCACTTCCTTTGTAGAGAATGCAGATAAGAACACTCTGTTGTCCTTTTTTAAAATGAAAATAAACAAATATTTGTGATGCTTTTATGTGCTGTGATGACATGAGCTTTACAAAATCCTGTCAGGAGATTGTTAATTATACCTTCAGAGCAGAGTTTGAATGGTTTTTAATAGATTAAACACATGTCAAACCACAAGGAGAAAACAAAGTGGTCATTTAGTTAGCACTACTCAGATGTGCCCTCAATGAGATAGGGATCCTTTGATGGTGTAACTACACAAAACATGTAGACAAAACCAGTTTATTACATTTCAGAGTAATGCTATTTTTGTTATTTCTTAACTACCCAAGGTGAATTGAATCTGTGTTTACTTCAAGAGGTCTTACTTCAAACTGTGGAGAGAAAATCTCCCCCATCTGGGCTGCTGTCAGTCCTTAGAAATTACAAATTTGAGCACCTAGCCCCCATAGGAAGGAAATTTATATACATAAAGTAGAACAGGAGAATCAAAAGTGATGGGGTGGTCTGTAGCCACCACATCAAAAGGCCTTAGTGCAGGTTAGTGGGAACATTGTTGATGGATGTGGATTCACAATCAAGGACTTGGGCAATAAAATTATCTGACAATCCACTAGCCTCCTTTTGAAACGTAACTGTCCTTTGAAAAGTAATTAGCAGCACTCAGTCTCCTATGGTCTTTGCTCTCAGTGGAAAAGAGCATACTTGGAAATAACAATAGTGTAATTGCAACAGCAGTAAAAATACCATATTTAATGGTAAAAACAAAAGAGGAATCTGACTTAAAGGTAGTGCTGGGAATGTTAGGAAGAACTGATTCAAAGACACATTTGTGATTGGTTTCCACATGAAGATTTCAATTTCTGATGGTTTCATTAGAAGGATCAATTTTGATGGCTCTATACAATGAAAAAATTTTTAAAAAATAGAAAAAAGTTATTCACATGGTTAAGAATATGAAATTACTTTGATGTTTTTAAGAGGTAGTTACCTTAGTGCCCACTGCATGCTAATGAACTAATTAAAATTATGATATTATTATTTTTCTTCTCACTGAATACAGGAATTTGCCAACCTAAAGCAAGATGAAAATGAATAAAAAAGAGACACAGGCATCAAAGTACTATTAGTCTTCATAGCTGTTTCTTGTTTGTAAGCAAATGTGAGCCTCTTGTATTGAAATATTTAGGTATTTTTTGCATGTCATATTTGAACTTTCAGAGTTCTTCCTATTCACATTTGTTTACATGAACTGAGCCAGCCTTTAAAAAAATGCATCAGTGATTTAATGGAGTAAGTTACGTGTAGTTTTCAAAAACTAAATGATAATGACACAGACTCTCTGTAGTCAGCCTTGGCTGGGTAGGAGGAGCTCACAAGATGGACTTACACGTGGTTAGAGCAACAAAATAATTGGAGGAGGTTTCACGGCACATTGGCAAGCATGGACTAAACGTGCTTGTGTTTAATTTCTTGCAGGCTGTTTCCAGCTATGTAATGTTTTTCGGACCCATGAGATGGAAATTGAGCAGTGCTTGCTGGAGTCCCTCCCCCTCGGCCAGCGGCAGCGGCTGGTCAAGCGCATGCGCTGTGACCAAATAAAGGCGTATTACGAGCGAGAAAAAGCTTTCCAGAAACGGGAGGGCTACGCAAAGAAGCTGAAACATGGCAAGAATCAACGAGTTCGTTTTCATCTTGCTGATATGATACAGGATTCAATCATACGTCATGATGATAAAGAAGGTACTTATTGATGTTGTGCGATATCTTCCTTTGTACAGTAAAAGTTTCAGAGAAAAAGCTTTCTTGTTCCACTCACCTACATTTAGGTAAAACACAAGATACTAACCATAAAGTGATTGTCTCAGTAAAATATGCAGTCATGTATTGCACACAGCCTGTTACTGAAATGAATAAGGTGTAGAGAGTAAACCTTCAAAACCTAATGAATTTATTTTGAGATCAGTATAAACTCATTTCAAAACAAGTAAGAACTATGGTTCTATGATTATGTGTGGCCTCTTACAGACCTACACGAGCCATAAAACATAACACAAGTTACTTTGAAAATTAGGTTCTCATTTTTAGCCAAAATCTGGAGTAAGGGTTGCAGCTGTTAGTGACACTGGCGTGTCTAGAGCAAGGAGATGGTGTTGACCCATAGTCACACTGGATAGAAGGTCATCTTTCTGTTTGTGAATTCATGTTTATGTCCTTTTGAAATATGTAACTACACTTTAGGGTTCGTTTTTAGTTTCCTGGCACTGTGTGAATCCCTGGTGCAGCTGAGAGTAACCTGAGGAATTTGTAATTTACTCCTCAGAAGTGAACTCAAACCTTCCAGTAAGAATCTCCTAAGTTTTAGAAATCCCCAGAAATCCTCATACTATTGTGTGTTAGGGAGGGATATAAGAAAAGAACTGATGCAATGTTATTAGCAACCTCTTTGCAAACAGATTTTATGGCAGTTCTTTGTAATCATATTAGTATAAAAAGGGGAGACTCTGAGACAGACATGCACCATGCAAAGAAATGGACAAGTTTTTCCTAATTTTTATCAGTTTGACTAAGTACGCCTTTTTTACTCACTCCTGAATCTTCATTTTTTTGTGCATTTGCTCTGTCATTGCTTATCACTTAGGTATAGTCCTACACATTTAGATCTTTAGAAGAAATGAATCAAAAAGCTCTTCTTTTCAAGTGAGTGCACAGGGCATCATTTATAACTAAATTATAAATAAAATTCACAAACTTTCATTCCATTCTCCTAATATGCCCAGGAATTATAAACAAAGCTGTTCCTTCAAGTTCCCATAGCTCCAGCTTTCTTTAAAAACCAAACGGAATACTAGCTATGACTTTTAACATTCTGTAAAAGTCAGATACTTGAGGCTATTCTTGACATTCACACTGAAGAAATGTAGATTGCTTACTGCAGTGGTGGTGGGGCATCAACAGTGTTTTGTGTTGCATAAACTTGGCTTTGATCTGCACCTGAATCAGAATATAAAGTTCAGCAAGTGCTGAGGGTGAACAACATAAGAAGGGGAAGCTACCTCAGGCAGAGGAAAGTAAAATGGAGGAAAACCAGAAATGGTGTCCTGCACTTAAAACAGATAAAATAGATCCCCAGAAGCAAGGACCTCAAACAGCCCACAGACAACACCATCCTGAATTTGTTGCCTGTGGTTCTTTCCCAGGACTATGAAAATGTGTGATTGTTGTCTTTAGGCAGCCTGGGAGTCTGCAAGTGCCTGTCTGTTGTGTTTTTAGCCAAATATTCTCAGAGCCTGTTTGCTTTGGGGTGAAAAATGCCATATTAAGAATTGTTATCATTAAAAAGGAAACAACCAAACCCAAACCAAAACAACAACAACAACAACAAAGTTTAAACTCACAGACATGAAAGCTGCTTTCCTACTGTTGTTGCTGAGTGGAACACCCAACCATGACTCTTCAGTGAATATACCTACATTAGAATTTCTGTTCAAATTGGACATATTCTTTTGTAATAAATATCACATCCATTTACTGTGTTTGATCTGCTTCTATGGAGCATATAACGTAGATTGCTTTCAGGCAAAACTGTACTGGAAGATGTGGTCTGGAAGTACAGCTAGTACCCCAAAACAGTAATGAGTTTTCAGTCTGTAAGGCTCAGCTAGACACAGACTGAAGTAATACAGTTGGGCTTTTGCCTATTTCTCTTGTCTATTTAATCATATTTTACAACGTGCTCAGCAATCAACAGGTGTAAAAGACAACTAAGAAAGGTGTTTTGCAGTTCTATGAATGAAATGCAAGAAAACATAGTATAGAAAGTGCAAAGAGGGCACAACAGTACAATGGGATAGAAGTAGTTGTCCAAATAAAGTCCAGGAGTTCAGTTTTTCTTGAATATCACAAACTATATAGACTGGACAGCATATTTTGAAGTGGTGAGTTGTTCTGGTTTGGTACGTGAGATAAATTGGATACCATTAATATATATAAAGATGAATTTATGATGTGGTTGATGCAGAGACATTTCACAATTGAGTCTGGTCAGAATTTCACTCTTACAAATTAATTGTCTTTGTTATTCATGAAAAATGTAATGTATCTTCTCTAAAATTACTATAGCAGCTGCTACTGAGCACAAAATGCATTGCTGTTGCTGCATGCTAACAGGAGTGATCATTAGTTTGCTCTAAAATTAATTTTAGAATTGGCTTTGAGAAATTTGTACTAGTGACCTGCTTTGTATCAAATTAAATATATACTCATTTGATTTCTCAGTAAGTTAAAAATTGGTGAAATCATGTGTCTTTGCCCTTTTTTATTAACAATATTTATTTATAATTATTATTTGTAACTGTTCTTTAGTATTTTATCTGGCCCAGGGAGGTTGTAGGGGAATCCTCCTTCTCTGTCTCCTTGCAGCATCCTGTAGTTTCTCTGTTTTAAAGCAATGTGTTTTTACTGCTGTTGATGGGCCACATTCACCCACACTCCTAGTAGTGAGCATTTTGGGAAATTCTGCTACTATTATTCTCAGTGTTGACATGTATAGAAGCAGAAGCTGATGAATAAGTGATTGCACTGTTTTTTGACACTGATTTTGTACATCTTTACTGCTGGCAAGGGGGTACCTCTAGTTAATTTTCCTTTAAATAGTATATATTTTTCTTCTGTTGAGGTGTTAAATCCCTACTGAAAATGGACAGCAGGAAATTTGTCTTGATGACATCAGTCATATAAATGTACTGCAAAATGGGAGGTGTAGCCAAGCAGGCTTCTCCATCCCATTCCTTCCCACTGTGAACTAGGCATGCTTGCACCTGTGCTT
This sequence comes from Chaetops frenatus, assembly GCA_013400775.1. Lineage (NCBI taxonomy): Eukaryota > Metazoa > Chordata > Aves > Passeriformes > Picathartidae > Chaetops > Chaetops frenatus. Next base: position 43,728 of record VZTR01010137.1, on the reverse strand, counting down.
GGCCTTAGCATGTGGACTCAGATCTTCTCTGATACACACAAGTGATACACCAGTATTTGCTGAGCCTGCACATCAACTGTGACTCATCTACAAGCAATTAGGAAATTAACTGAGTGAGTCTCAGTCTGAGTTTCTGCTTCAAATACAAGGTAGTCAGATGGATCTGGGTATTTGGGCCTCTTGAGGATAAGGAGTATGCATCCTTCCTGAGGCAAAGGTGCAGTTATTGGCACTGACAGCAACAGAAACAGTGGCTGCTTTGAAAGATGTGATTTTTTGAACGTGAACTGATAGATAAGCTTGCTACAATGAAAACAGTTGCTAAAAGTGATCGTGACAGTCCTGTACCTGAAACCTAACATGGGGGAAACTAAAGGACTGGCTTTAGTTCCTGTCATCTTTTGGTATATTCTGTAACCCACCTTCTCAGTCATCCTGCAGCATTACTCAAAATGTAGGATTGTCAGAAACTCTTTGTATGTAGTATCTTTTGTTATAAAATCTCTAAGTTGTAATGCAGTCATGATGTGTACCATGAAGTCTGCCAGGCTGGCAGGTCCTGGTAGGTCAGGGTCCAAAGTGCAGAGAGCCATCAAATTCAGTTTGGAGACAAAAGAGTTGTCATTTTGCAATGCTGATCCAGTGAAAATCAGCATTACAAAAGGGAAATGCAGATTCCCTAAACCTATTTAAAGCCCATTTCATCCTCCTGATGAGCAATATGCTGATTCTGTGACAGCATTGTGATTCTAAATAGCAGCAATACCAGGGTGAGTGAGTGTTAGCATAATGCTGAGTCTCTAGTAATGATTCTTTGTCCTTTTGTAGTGACTCCCTGTTTCAGTCAGCCCTCCTCAATTCTCCCAGAGCTTCTTCCTAACCCTGCAGAGCTGCCAGTGTGACTTTGCCTTTAGAGATAGAATGCTGGGAATGTGGTGGCTGGGGACAGCCTTACTCTCCCTTCTCTCACCAGTGTATGTCAGAAAAAGGTGATTTAAAAGGAGAAGATACCACTGTCCTACTTTTCCTGCAGTATTCACTGCCAGGGCAGATCTCCCGGGACTGGGTCCTCGCCCCCGCTGATTGACTGCAGAGCAGTTTCATAGTGCAGGGAAGAAAACAGAAATCCTGTCTCACTTCCCTGCCCATGATGCCAGTGTCTCTAGCTGTTTGAAAGATGTAATATTATTGTGAGATCGGTAGTATCATGATATTTCAAAGGGTTGGAATAATCAATATAGTGGAAGGGTTTAGTATCATTAGTTACTTTAATGAGCACTGTATATTGTACAATGTTATGATAGATTTCACTTATATTAGTTAAAAGGGTGTGCAAGTGAGCTTAAAAGGGTACAGGTGGGACTGGTACATCTGAACGACTTTGGGCTATAAAGAGGGCTCAGGGGAGGGGAAGCAAAATATATTCAGAAGAAGGATGTATCTTTAATTTAAGGTGGCAGATGAGTTGACCATTAGCTTTCAATAGTTAGGAGAATGTGTCAGAGGTGTTATAATGATCCTTCCTATTAATGGATAAAATAAATTATCTGACATAGAGAACTGAGGCTGAAACTGAGCTGAAATAAACCATTTTTTTAATTATTTCCTTGCATTGTTTTTGAATCTACTAACCAACTTCTTATTTTTGCATCTTATTGCATTAGGCTTGGTTATGCTTTACTGTCCTTTTTCCAGTAGAAACAACCTGGCTAGTTACACACAAGATGTTCTGGAAAACACTGGATTGCAACGACTGTGTCTGGTAAACATCTCAGGGCAAACCTACTGATCCTCAACAATCAGGTTTAGCGCTGCCAGCAGTCTTTTTGAAAAGCTGGAAGAAGCAGGATGTGGGCAGCAGTGACAGGTTGGTGGGTGCAGGGCTCCGTTATTTGAAACTTGTTGTCAGGCAACAATGTGTGTAACAGAGGCTCTCCTTGGCAAACTCCTTTATAATTAAAAATGGGAACATATTCCCCACAACTCTCTGCACTTGGGATTCTGACTTTCAGCCTACCTTTTTAGATCTTCAATTATACCTCCTCTTCTCAAACTGATTGCAGGTAGCTTTCCTGATTTTTACCTATTGCACGTGGTGGAATGAATGGTTAGAAAGCAAGGCCCTGAGCATGGCAATACCTGTTTTTTAAAATTCACCAAAGCCTTGGATGAGGATTGCATTTTTGTGTGCCAGAAGTTCAGAGGCATCTTTGCTTCTAGAAGAGACTGAAAGATAAAAGAATACGTTTACTAAAGACAGAGAATTTTAGTAATAGAAGAGTTTTACAGAAATACAAAGTAATAAAACACATTATTATGCTTGATGTTTAGGAAGGAGGTGAAAAACAGGTGTAACATTAAATCTTTCAAGTTATCATTAAGGCAGAGTTTCCTTAAATTAGGCAAAAATAACTCCATCTTGAGTTTTAAAAAAGGGTGACTCTGGAAAAGAGAAGGATCTCTGTGTGAAAGTGCAGATTGATCTTCTGTGCCATCACAGATTACCATAATCCACTCTTGTTTGCTTCCATCTTTGAAAATCTTCCTTCCTTGTTTCTTATGATTAATATTTAATATCACCTTCTTTCATTCCATTCTCCTCCCAAAGGTACTTTAATTAGCATTTCTTTTGTGTACTGTATGTCGCAGGTACAGCCTTCTGAAGAGGCAGGGCTAAAATAATAATGAATAATCATAAATTATAATAAATGAGGAAAACTGAATACATGGGATATTTATTTCTTATATATATGTATATATACACACACACACTTTTTCTACATGTATAGGCATAAAGGCTAGAAATATAAACACAGATGGTGAATCAGAATTTAATTGTGTAATCTGAGTAACTTTCCCCAGTTTTCCATGCACTCTGGATTTCGCACTCTGGATTTCACACCCTCTTTCAGGAAACTTCACTTTTACCAGTTATTCCAACTCTGAGAAGGATAAAATGGCAAACAGTTGTAGTGTGTTTAGCAAGCACAGATAACCTTCATGACAAAATAAATCTCCCAGATAAAAAAAAGATAAATTAAACTGTGGGTCAAAAGCTGTATTGTAACACCGATTAGCAAGATGCTGCATAGTGACATTGTGGAGAGGGAAACCCCCAAAAAATCAACTTACTCTAATTTCAGTTTGAGGAATTTAAAACTAAGAATGGTCAGGAACATTCAGAACAGAACTACAGGGCAACTAAAATGTATTGCATAATCTGTATTTCCTTATTTTAGCATGCTCAGTACTTTTAAAAATTTAAATAAAAGATTGCTCAGGTTTTACAGTGCTTTGTTTCAGCATTTTTCTAGCACTATTTAATATATTTTAATTTCAGATTACTATTTATTCTCACTCTAAACTTCATTAAAGGCTATTTTTTATCTTACTGGGAAAGCAAATGGAATTCATTATGCATGTGTTAATAGGGAGACTTCCCCACACAGAGCTATTTTGGATTTTACAGTAAGTTTCCCTTGAATCAGAGGAGAAAAATGTACATTAGACAGTAATCTAAAAGGGACTATTTATAAATGTTGATTTGCTGGGAATTGCTGCAAAAGAAATCACAATACACATGTATGATAATTTATACAATTTAATATTTATTGTCCAATCCTTAAAGACATGAGCACTAGACAATGAATAGTGAAGTCAAGAGACTAATCAGAGCATATGAAATTAATGAAGTACACAAAAATTTTGCAAATTAGGTTTTTTGGAAAGAAAGAAAAGTATGTACTGTAAATGAATGCTTTCACAAGACATATTCATGCATTCTGGACTGGGAATCATGTCTGCAACTTTGGATGACACTAATGCAGGTGACTGTCCAGCATGCTGCTGATGATTTAATCTGCCCTGTGTATAGGAAAATGAAGCATCAATCAGCCGTCTCAATCCACCCATTGATGAAGAAGCTTTTCCAAAGGCCCAGAAGGTAGAGACACATTTCAAACGAGGGCAAGGCTTCAATCCTACAGATTCAACATGGTTGTTAACTTTCTTTGGCTCCATGTGTCCTGAATTCAGCAGCACAGGGTGTCTTTTTGTTATGATGAAGGGAAACATAATACCTTTAGTTATTGGGTAACAGATGTTTAGTAATTAAAGCAACCCATTTCAAAAGCAATCATAAAATCACAGGGAGATGAAATTTGAATACATTTGAATTCCTACTGGATTCTATATGTGCTTTTTGTCCATATGTTTACATTTTTTAGTAATTTGGTAAAGCTGAGAACTGAATATTAAATGATGTGTTGTTGATAAAAATATGTATGATGGCTAATATACAACACTTATTTAATTGAAAAAAGTAAGACTCACAGAAGAAGGTATGACATGTCAAAAACTGAAGAACAGACTTGAGGGTGCAGATTTAATTTATCCCTTTTGTTCTGCATGTGGACTTGTTTAACCACAGGAGTGCTTCTGCTCCATGACTGCTTTTCTCTTAGCCGTGAAATTTTCTCAGTTTGTTTCAGCTGCAGTTTCATGTGCCATGAACTACCTTGGTTTGAACAGCTATCCTCTGCCGGTACCAAGTAGGGACTTGGTAAAGAAAAAACATCCCTCTATTTTGGGTCCCCTCGAGTAGAGAGAATCACACCAAGTGTAATTTATCTGTCTTTTGATCAAATGGAGTTATGATGTCCTCCTTCTGTCCACAAAAACTGAGCTTGGAGCTGTCAGCCACCCATTTTTGCTAGCCCACAGGTTTTGCCTCTGGGTTGCTTTGAGAGCCATTTTTTCTGTGCATTTCTCTGTCCCACTGACTCTTCTGTCCCCTTCTGTCTAACACACCTCAAGTATCTCAAGCACTGTCCAGCCTGGCATGGCTTTGTCCTGAGGAAGGGGACTGAGAGGCAAATTGGATCTAGCTGGGCTTGCTTACAGTATAGTAAACTGCATGAAGTTGAATGAATAGTGAACTGTTGTGTGAAAATCTCAGTGCTATCATTATGTCTGCTACTAACTGTGTTTTGAAAACAGAAGTATGTACTGGGCTATTTGCAGTCCTGTTTCACATGCTTAAGCTCTGAATAAATAAAGAACTGAGATGTGCTTGAACTTCGTGATTCCCATTTGGTGGTTTGGGGTGTCTATAAGTTCACCCTGAAGGATTTGTTGATCATCTCTCTGAAAAGCATGCCTTTTTTTTACTGATATAGAGAGTTTCTAGAAACTCAGCTTTTGGATTTTTCTTTGAATCACAAATTTCTGAAATGTAGGCAGTGAGTTGTTTGTTTTTATGGAGGTGAGTTCATTCTTGAACTTTAACCCTACATTTCCAAACAAAACCAGATTTGATTAACTAGGAATCATAAATATTGCTTCAATTGGAAGTGTAAAACATAATATTTATGAGAGAAGCTTTGTAAAAACATGCATATTCCTAATTTTTTCAAATTTACTTCTGCATGCATTTTCAAAATTCTGGAATACTTATTTTGGTGGACTATGATATGAAGCTTTGCTGCAGTTGGAAAAGTCAGTATGTATATTATGCATGACTTCTAATCAGTCTTATTCGAAAGGCTTTTGCAAACCAAAATGTCAAGAAAGTTATTTAGGAGATCATTACCCCTAAACAAGAATCCAGCTTTTTAAGAGTGTAATCTGGTCTAAACAGACAGACACATATCTGTTCTGTTTTTATTTAGTTTTAAACCTATCAATAGTTCCATGCTCATGGGGTGTTTTTTTTCCCATAAGATCTTCCTTTACATTTAATAATAAAAAGTTTTTCACTTGAGCATGTGTTGTGGTTTAACCCAACACTTGGCCAGCAGCCAAGCTCCATGAGCTGCTGTCTCACTCCCCCACCCTTAGGATCAGGGAGAGAATCTGAAGAGTAGAAGAGAACTTGTGTGCTGAGGTAGAGACAGTTTAATAGGGAAAGCAAATACCACACACAAACAGCAAAAAACATAGAATTAATTCAGTGCTTCCCATGGGCAGGCAGGTGTTCAGCCATCTCCAGGAGAGCAGGGACCCATCACATGTGATGATGAAGGCAAACTCAACAGTCTAAATGTACACCCTTAGTCCTTCCCCCATTTTTGTATAGTGAGCATGAGGTCCTGTGGTCTGGAATATCCCTTTGGTCGGTTGGGGTCACCTGTCCTGGCTGTGTCTCCTCCCAACCTCCCATGCATCAACAACTTCCTCACCAGTGTGGGAGTAGGAAAAGCAGAAAAGGCCTTGGCTCTGTGCAAGCCCTGATCAGCAATAACAAAAACATCTTTATATTACTGAGCCTGTGTTCAGCACAAATCCGAAACACAGCCCCCTACCAGCCACTGTGAAGAAAATTAACTCTACCCCAGTTGAAACCTGCACAGCACGCTCTAGCATTCAAGTATGAAGTATGAAGAAACACAAGGACTAATCACTCACAAATTCACTGTCATGCCAATAAAGGTTTGTTAAGCCATTAGCAACCTACAAATTGGCACCTGGCATTCTTCCTATTCATTTGAAAGGGGACCACAGTGGGATGCAAGGCTCCAAATTGGCAGCAATCAGAAGCCTATTTTCTCTGTGAAAGATGGTATCCACTTAGTAGCAGGTACTGCCGACATTCTCTGGTTATAGTTATAAGTCACTGATTAAAAAAAAAAATTATTGCTAATGGCAGAAGATCCTAGTCTATTCTTGTGAAATAAAAAGAGAACAAGAATAGAATATTTTCTATGCAATTTGCTTTTGATTTCCTCTCCAGTATAATTATTGTGCTTCATATTGATTTCCAATAATATTTCAGTACAAACGAGAAACTTTTTTGTATCTATCCTTCAATATCACTTACTTTAAAATGTTTTCATTTCAATCAGCAATTACACTATGATAGAAATTGAGATGGGGAACTATAGAAATCTATAAAAAACAATAGTAGAGAAAAACCTTTTTTTTAATGAGCAAAACTTTATAGCAATAATATGGTTCTTTATAAAAATGAACTTAAGTCCTTGAAAATGTTTTCAATTTTTAAATTCAACTTTAGAAGCATTTTTCTACCAAGGCATACTCTTAAATTGCTAAACTGGAGCATAAAATAAAATAAAATGGAATACTTAGGCATAATACTGGGAAAAGGCCATATTCTGAGACTTGCAACATACAGACTTTATTTTATGACTATCAAATTAGCTGCCAAATTGTTCTTTGAGAAGAACATGCCTTCAAAACTTCTAAAAAGTAGAGTTTGTTTTTAGGTTTTGTGGAGTGGGATAACTAAGTGGAGTATCTTTCTCTAGGACCATTGAAGGCATAACTAAATGAATATAATCAAAGCCACTAAATGCAGCAATTTTTTTTTTTAATTGCTAACATCTTATATTTGTACCTCTTTAGGGTTTTTTTTTGTTATTCTGCTCTCTTTTAACAAGACCATGTATAGATTGTGCACCTGGGATAGGGCAGCCCTGGTTGTGAGTATAGACCGGGGAATGCGAGGCTGCAGAGCAGCGCCAGGAAAGGGACCTGGGAGTCCTGGTCTATGGCAAGTTGAATTTGAGTCAGCAGTGCCCTGGCAGCCAGGAGGGCCAACCCTGTCCTGGGGGGCATCAGGCCCAGCATCACCAGCCAGGCAAGGGAGGGGATTGTCCTGCTCTGCTCTGCACTGGGACAGCCTCACCTCCAGTGCTGGGGGCTGGTTTGGGTGCTACAGTGTCAGAAAGACATTGAACTATTAGAGAGTGTCCAAGGAGGGCAACAAAGATGGTGAAGGGCCTTGAGGGGAAGCCGTATGGGCTGAGGGCACTTGGTTTGTTCAGCCTGGAGGAGACTGAGGGGAGACCTCACTGCAGCTTCTCGTGAGGGGAAGAGGAGCAGCAGGCACTGATCTCTTCTCTGTGGAGATCAATGACAGGACCTGAGGGAATGGCCTGAAGTTGTGTCAGGGGAGATTTAGGTTAGATATCAAGAAAAGATTTTCCACCCAGAGGGTGTTTGGGCACTGGAACAGGCTCCTCAGGGAAGCGGACATAGCCTGACAGATTTCAAGAAGCATTTGAACAATGCTCTCAGGCACAGAGTGTGACTCTTGGCATTTCCTGCAGGGCCAGGAGTTGGACTCGATGATCCTTGTGGGTCCTTTCCAACTCAGCGTATTCTGTGATTCTTTTATTCTGTCTGAATCCTAGTACCTTTCCCAGTAAAAACAGAAATATATCTGAGAATGAAATAGTTTTAATAGTATTTATGTAGCGCCTAGTGGCTTTTCTTCCTCAGTACAAATTCAAAACACAAAGTATATATACTGCTTATTATTTCAGTCATCTTTCTGTCTTCTGAGACATGAGTTGGTGGATTCTTTCTTCTCAGTGCACTGAGGTATCAACTTAGTCTGTACGGCTTTTTATCTGTTAAAACCTTTTGCACTTCAAATTGAGAGTGAACAAACTCTTTAGCTGTGTTAGAAATCAGTAGAAAGCTTATATGGCATGATGTATAGAAAACTGATTCTTCTTAATTATTGTTAATTGCAGCTTTTACAGTAATAGGCTATTACTGTGGAGGAATTGAAGGTTTCAAGAATACAATCAATAAATTTAAGGGAATGGCTAATTTAGCTTGTATTTCTGTGTGAATTGCATCCAAGAATGGAGGTGCAAATGTGAGTAGTTAAGGTGAAATTCACAGTATTTCTAAATGTCCTCCTTTGAAAAAGGATTTTAAGCCTATGCAAAAGGTTCAACATAGAATTCAGTCAGCTGGGAACCACATACTGATTTCTTACTATGTTTCTGATGACTCTCTGCTACAGTGCAGTTTATATGTGACCTTGAAGCAGCACAGTCATTTTACAGGGCAATGAGATGGTTAGAGGATGTAATTTCTCACACCATGCACTTTTTAGGGTTTTGTTTACATTTGGGCTCAAAAGACAAACATGACAACTGTAGCATTAAATCCTTGAGTTAAGTTCTGTGCTCCAGATTTTAGCAATCACAACAATTGCTGACATTAAATGGGAGCTGTTTCCAGACGTCCACATTTATCCCTTGACAGTACAGAAAATATGCCTTGAAGTGTTCTTACAGATGGAAGTATCTGTGTGAAATTTGAGCTGCTGTTTTGTTTCTTAGTCTACTAAAAGACATCCTATAAGAGGGCACCAACTATCAAACCTTTTAATAATGGTCATCTGAACTTCAGTGACTTCTCAGTTCCTGTACAGGATGATTACACTCCTTTTGCTTTCAAACCTCTCCCTAAAAATCCTATGGATCGCATATTTAGAATTATACAAGTTGGACAGAAAAGGACAGATATAAAGTCCAAATATACATATAGTTCTACTGATGCTTCTGGATTAATCTTTATCTCTTTCTCTTAATTTAGGCATTTCTAGTGTGGAGTTCTCTGTGGCTTCTCCCCGATTTACCAGATTTATGTACCAGCTACCTGTCAGATGTATTACTTGAGCAAATGAGATATGGCATTGGGTATCACTGGGAAAGTTTTGAGGCTCTGTAGTTGTAGCTCATCACTACAACCCAAACCTACCATGTGGCTCTATATGAACGTGGACTCATTGGTATGACAAAGAATTGAGAGCTACTCTTCTGTCAGGTGATGTTGGTTGCTCCTTCCCCTTGCTGACATCAAGACTGAATTCACAGAGTTAAATGATCAGTCTGGCTAAGAGGACCTCTGAAGTTCCAATAGTCCAATATCAAGCTGACTTTATAGAGGAATGAGACAACTCAGGTACTGAGCTAAGACAGCTCTCTATTATTGTAGTGCAAGATCAGACTAAGCAAAGAAGAGAAATTCCTGTGGAAGGCAACTGATAATTCTGCTTCAAAGCCAAATTAAACCATCAGCTTTTGTCAGACTTTTGCTTTCCATAAGCTATAAAACAGAAGTGATTATACTAGGTACTGTGTGAGTGTAATTTTGTCCTCCCCATGCTGGCCTATAACTCCAGCTCACACTGTGGCAATCCAGACCTGTAAAAAATGAAGTAAAACATAAATAAAGCAAAATTTTCTTTGTGTTGGTTGCTCCAGCTTTGGCATTATTTTTTTTTTTTTTTGTGGTTGACTGGTCTCAGAGAAGAAGAGGCAGAGGGTCTGTCATACATCACATCCTATGTTCCCCAGATTCTCAGACACTTACTGGGAATCCCATGTAGGTTCACCTTACATAAGACTGGTATATAGATTTAGCTGTCTGTAAGCTTGGTGATACTGACTGCAGAACCATTTGTGCTTCAAGTTTGTGTCTTTGGTTGCACATTTCTTTCAGATGAACTGTTACAAATCTGTCATTTCAGTCCCCTATGTCCCTGTATGGTTTTTGCAGTTCAGACTGAGCTTTGAAATCAAGTTAAGTCTACAATGCTGCAATCTTCAGCTGCCCAAGTCTGACAGCCTTATCTCAAAGCAGATACATGTAGATGTTTTCCTTTGCTTATTCTGAGGTGGTTTCAGAAAGTGTGACTCACAGTTCTCAAGTTTGGTAGCTCTTTCCTTCCATGCTGGCTTTACACACATGATCTTTTGTGATCATGTGGGGTGATAATGTGTTCATTGCTCATTTTTCAACTGTTTTTTGTTGTTGGCATATTGGTAGTGGTGGTTGTTGCTGTAACTGATGTGGGAAAATGAAGGTGTTAGCCAGAATGCTCTGAAGTTGCAAGCCTCCAGAAACAGCTGTAGGATATGAGTGAGGATGGAAGCAGGATGATTTCCAGGAGGCTGCACTTGTGCAGTCAGAGCAGCCCTGACTGGAAGAGATTATGTCTCCTATCTGGACCTGTCTGTGGGCAATTTGCTCTCCTTGCTGGAGCTCCAGGCCACCCATCAGTTATCAGGGGGACTAATAAAGATTCCAGAATGTACTAAAACAAATCTAGTTAAAACATGACCCTTATTAGTGTCATTAGGACACTTAAAAATTGTCTTTTGGTTGCACTTTTGTTGTAGCCACTATTGACAGAAGAGTCCTCGTCTGCACAAAGGATACACAGCAGGAAAGTGTGAAAGTTAGTATTTGGGCTCTCTTGTCAGAAGTGAATAAAGACTGAAAATGTTGTGTTATATTATGAAATGTGACAGGTTTGCCCTTCTTCAAGGGTGAAAAAATTCCTTTCAGATTGGGAGTTGGGGAGTCAACATGTGAGAGAAGTTCTAGCTATAACTGTCAGACCCTTCATATCATGGAAAGGGTTGAAAAATTAGTTAGACTGAAGACTTGGACATCAATGGATATGAACTGCTTGAAATACCTTTAGGGAAAATACTCATTTCAAGAATGCAGCAATTCAGCCAAATCAAATTCTGGAAAAAAGGTAATGAGAAATTAAAACATCTTTGAGCTAGGTGCACAGGCATAATTATTTTCTTTGAAGACTTGTGGCAACTAACTAATATTTGAAAATGCTCGTATCTGTTTAATGTAGTGCACAGGTTAATATAAGGCCTTGGTAACCAGCATGTTGCTACCAATGCAGTAAGTGCTGAATAGAATTGTAAGGTAATACTTGACAAGTTTACCCAAACTGAAGCCTTCATGCAGCATGCATGCATTTTATATTCATGTTTATATGGGAGACTCGTGACAGGACCCTGTATGCTGCTTTCCTGTAGTGATGTCTTGGGTTGTAAAATATAACCCAAATGTGTATTCTATTTTCATCTGTTGAACCCAGCTAGGAGATACTGTTATTGTAACTCTAGTGGAGGAGAGTGCAGATGCCTTCTGTTAATGAGACAACTGATAACACCAGATAAGGCAGTGCCTGCTCAACTCTTCCATCACCCATCCTCCCTCCTGTTAATGGGACAACTGATAACGCCAGATAAGGCAGTGCCTCCCCAACTCTTCCAACACCCATCCCTCCTCCAAGGGACATCACCCGTGAATGGGCCATTTAAGGCCTCTCACATGACTGATAACACTGCATCAGTCTATTGTGAGAGGCTCCACCCCGTGGGAGGAGCCAAAGCCTTTCCACCAGATAAAGCAGACCGGACAGAGGCCATAGGCAGCCTGTTTTCTACGGGACCACCAGACTGGACCTTTTTGCTTCAGGAGCATCTCTACTCCAACGGAGCCACATCTGAAACCCCAGGAGGACTTTTGGACTGCTCCCAACACCCTGACCAACAGGGTGTCAGGTTTGCGTTCTAACTCTGTCAGTGGTTCTTTGTACTACTGTATTTATTTTATTTTACTCTTGCTTATTGTTGTTGTTATTTGTTTCTTCTCTATTAAATTGTATTTCTGACTTGGAGCCTCACTGGTTTTGCTTTCAAACCAGCACAAGTGATAATGACTGAACAGTACATATAATCTCTCCAGACCTCTCGTACCAGTTTCTCTGCCACCAATTCTTAGCAGAATAGGAGGTGCTTTACACTGCCTCTCCAGAAGCTCAGTTTTCTGGATGTGGTGATTCCATCTCTGAGTTGACAAAGAAAGCAAATCCTGTTCCATCACCTCCAATAGGAGGTATCATTCTGTCCATATGTGCAAGGAGCCATGTCTTTGCAAACGTCATGAACTGTGTTAGGAAAAGAAGAAATTGAGAGGTGAGAGTGTGTATTGTGAAGTAGAAAAGAACCATTAAGAAGTTTAATATGTTATCCTCAGTTGGTTTTGGGAAATCGTAAAAGACTGTGACTGAATGCTGATACTGTTGAAAACTGTGTGACATGAATACACCAAAATCCAACTTCTCTCTGTCTATCTTAAAATTCTGTAAAAGTGAAGAGGGAAATGATTCCATTTGTGCACAGAATTTGTCCATGGCTCTTCACATCTCTTGACTGTCTCTGAGATGTCTGACAGGGGATGATGATATCAGTAGTCTGAAATGTGTTGATAGTTCAGGGTTTACCATAAATCAGATTGTGTCTCAATCAGAAAGTGTTTCACAGCACAGCAGTTTTAACGTGCTGTAAAATGGCATATATAAATAAATAGGGGTTTAGTAAGAAAAACTTACTTATGGGGACATTAAAAGTGCCAAGGTAGAACAGCAAAGACTTGACTCTGCTCCCATGAAACCTATGGAAGTGCGGAAAGGACTGGCAATCCTTCTGGAGGTGATATTTTGTTCAACTTTAATTAAATACAGGTAAATGTTGTAAGGGCACCATGAGGGTCAGCTGCTGTGTGGGCTGCTGGGAGCATGTGAGCCCAAGGTCAGCTGGACCCCAGGGTCTGGCAGCCAGGGCCTGTCCCACTGCCTCCTCAGCTGGATGGTATGTCAATGCTGTATTTTCTAATTCAGAAAATTTCATTCATGACTTTATGATGCTTTTCCTACCACCATTTTTACAGCAGGCTCTTCGTATCAGATTTAGCAATTATGTGGCAGCAGAGTAAGTCAGTTCAGCAAACTGATCTGACAGAAAGTGCATCACCCCCTAGAATCAAGAGCTACATTCTGTGTTGTCTCTCTGAACCAATTCATCCACCTGTTGCACAGCTGATGCAGAGGAGGAAATGAAACGTTCAGGTGTCTTGGAAAGATTGACTTGATTTTAACAGTCCCCTAAGGATACTTTTAATACCAAATGACACTTGAAAAGTGTGTTTCTAGCACAGTTTAAACTAAGCTAAAATTGAGGCTGCCATTTGTTGCTCTCCTTTCTACCTGGCTCTGCTTCTGTCCCATTCTTTTGTCCTCCCATCTTTATGCTCATCTTGGAGTGAGGCAGGGAGATGAACCATCTGGAATCAGCCTTTCATAAGGTTGCTTTTCAACTGCTTTAACTCTCCATGGCAGCTCATGGCAGCGTGACATGTGGCACTGCTCTGCAAGGATGAAGGCAGGAGTGTGTGAATGAAGGCATGAGCAAGAGGCAAGCAGCTCTGGTTTTGACAACATGAACTGTCACAGATCACATGCTCTGGAAGGTGGTGTCTGAGCCACATATATCAAGTGGTGAGGTATTCCTGGATCTACACATTTTCTTCATAGTTTTGGTCACTCATCTGCCACACACACATGACCATTTTGGATAAATGCATGGATTGGTAATGCCCCTAGTTTGTTCTATACTGCCTGGTTTAAGTTTGCTTCCTTGTGCACTGCACACGCTGGGAATTCCAGGAGACACACGGGATCTAACAGCCAGTGGTCTACAGCTGGTAATTAGTGCCATTTAGCAGCTGCTGAGCAGGATAGTAGTCTGTTATCCTTGCAGATCTCTGATACAAAGCATAATGAGTTGCTTACAAGGCTTCTAAGCCAGCTGGCATAAACTTTCCCTGCATGTTCTGGGAGTTAAAAAAAGGGACTGAGTCTTGCTTCATAAGGAGTATAAGTCAGCAGTAATTTGATTTATGCCTATTAAGTGGCATTGGCATAGGATCAACATAAATGTTGGTGGAACAGAGGGGATGTACAGTCTGTTCAGATGAAAATTTGTGTTGTATGCAAATTCCATAACTATTACAATTAGGGAAAAGCATGGGTATGACAATAGTTTTCAAATTAAGGTACTGAGCACATAATTAATTATTTTACTGATGTGTGTTTTAGTATTTATCATTTAATGACTATAAGACTGGAAATCTGCAAATTCTAAAATGAATTTAATTTATTTAGTAAAATGCTGTAAGATCTGAAGTTTTTATTCAGCTCTACAAACATTTGAATGCACAGTCAGATGTTTCTGTAGCTGAAAAGTTGGCCTAAAAATTATACTGGTAACTCAACGAGCTTTCAAACTTACCTGTAAGGTGAACCTAGTGGGTTGTGAGCTTTTGTAATACTTGACTGTAGCTTGATGATAAAGTTCTTGCTGGTTTTAGTCACCTTTGTCAGGAACTGTAGAATAGAATCCATACTTGGGAGACAGATAAAATATGTGTAAAAAATTAAATAGATGAATCCCATTAACTAGCTGGAAGTGAAAGTTTTAAGAAAAAGCTATATTTAAGTTTACTGTGTGATCAACTACTTTCCCCTAAGGTTAATTTTAGAGTGTTCAACTTCCAGTAAATGTTACAAAGCTTTGTTTTTATTGTAAGTTTATCTCACTAACAGATATTCTGGATTCAGTAAGGTCTGCACTACCAGTTTTTGTTGACACAGCTATTTTGTCCTGGAGAATAGCTATGCTCGGAAACCCCTGGCTGTGTTATTGGCTGTGATGATAGACCCAGTATTTTTAGCTAAGCATGTGCTATTTTGTAAAGTGGTGTTGAATGATTTTAGCAACATCTTTATTATATACACAGGTGGTAGGTGCAGTGAGATAAAATCACATCTTTATTAGAGACTAAGACAGACCTTACCACAACAGTTCTCTCCCTCTGGCCTGGCCAAAACTCTGAATGGAGGCAAAGCCAGGGATCACCATGATAGCTTTTTGATACTTGGTGTGCCCCTTGCTGCAATGTCTCTGAGCCACAAAACTGAATGGCTACTTCCAGTCTTCTCAAAATTACTGTGATTTTGAGAACCACTGTTTTTCTACATCACTCTAGATACTGTCAGTGCATATATTTGCAAGTAAATAATGTAAATTAGGTTCTTTTTATTTGAAAGAGTAACTATAAACCAGAAAGAAGTTGGACACCAGGAACTGAAAAAGAAAGAAAATGAGACTTTAAGAATGGTAATCATATGTAGCTAGGCAAGGTAACCCAATAAGTCTTGTTACTTAGAAATGACCTCATAGTCTACACTGCTTTTCCATGTGAATATGTCATGTCAGGGTTGAAAACAGATGTTTGCCTTCCACATCACAACTTAACTCAGGTGTGTCACATTTGACTGCTGCCCGTTGTCACTTTTTTGTAAGGAGATGGGTTAACTTGTCACTGCTTGAGCATTGTAAGGGATTTTTTAAGCCATTGGGTTTGTGGACTTAATATTTTCCAGACGAGATACAGACTGCATTATATTTAATGTACACAGAAATGAAAAAGGGGCGATTTGCCCGAAGAAAAGATTTTAAATGTAGCAGTTCTTGAATAACTGTAGTTCCTAACTCATAAATTATTCTGAATGTGTCTACAATGGTAGAAATGTCTGTCCCATGAGAGAACTGTGACTCTCTTCATGGATCTCATTGGAGTTTGACTTAGTGACCGTGTGGCTCAAAAAAATTCCAGAGATACTCCAGAGATTTAGATATTCCAAAGATTGTCCAGAGGTATATCCAGTATTTTCCATATGGTTTTCCAGCTCAAGATACCTCAGATAACAGGAGGGCCATGCCCTCAACCTGCAGCATGATAGTGCATGGCAGGAAGCTGTCAGGGCTGGTGAGTGCCTGGGCATGGACACACAACAGTGATGGCACAAGGCCTGATAGGAAAGCAGCAGGGGACTGGGCAGAAAGAAAGGGACTTGTCTTGTCACACACTCACCTGTGCTGCTTGAAATTCGCTCCCATGCTGGTTTGATCAATCCCCTCAGCTGTTTCCAAGGCTGGGGTCTGACTGATTTCTCCACAAAGAAAATTTAGGAAAGAACTACCATGTATTTTGATCTTCCAGCATTAAAGCTGGAAGAGATGTTGAGTGGGGCTATAGGACTACTTCTGCCAGTCTGTTTCATTGGTGGCTCCGTTTGTTTACTTTAAAGGTAATAATATGTCAAATGGCGCAAAGAAATCAGCCTTTCAAATTGTGTTTTTAATTTTAGAAGAGAATTAATGACCCAGTTGCTTTGGGGTAATGGCATTATGATTCTTGGCTACCTGAAAAAAATCATAAATCAAAAACATAAAAAAATAATTCCCATAAACATGGGAACTCTGACAGGGAGGATGGAAGCATCAGCACTGTCCTTATCAATCTTCTGTTCAAATAGTAGGCAGTATAGTTTGGATGTGCAAGGCTAATGCTCTCAAATTCAACCAGAAGGGAAAGAGTAATTTCCCCCTCTTCGTTTCTGAAGTCTGTGAATGGCACACTTATCTGTGCAAATGTGCATATTTTGTTTATGGTTTGCTGCCTTTAATCTTTGTGCAACAAAGATGGGGATTTATTTCCAAGACTTCTGAAAATGAGGAGATCTGAACAAGTCTGACAGATGTTGCCAATAAACTCTGGAAATATTTCACGTAAAAAGCAGTAAGATTACAAATCAGTTGTTTCCAAAGCCCACTAAGGGCATGGCAGCTCTGAATAACCACTGTCAACCGATGAGCTTGCTCTGAAGGAAAGCCTGAGCTGTTGCACTAGTGATAGCATGGTAACAATGTTGGTGCAGTCAATGTCTTAGGTAAACAAGACACCTTAAAAGAATGATTAAATTACCAACACCGGTACTTGGATTTCAAAATTTATTTTTTAATTACTCATAGCAAAGACATGAGGTAAATATTCTTTCTAAGACTACATTAACCAAACATTTATGACATCTTGCATTATTTCATTTGGTGTTCTGATTAAGAACTTACCAGAGACTACCATTTATCTGTTCTCACATGCAGCTGAGTTGTCTAGCAGGTTTCTCATAAACACCTTTGGTACAAGCTGGAAAGTATGGAGTGACTGCTGAGGAATGAGAAATGAGAAATAAAGAGGTGTGAAGGTGGAGAAAGTGATTAATCTGTACAGAGTTTAAGACGCAGTGGTGGACCAGATATCTGACTGTGGAGGAACTAATGGGCAAAATACGACACATAACTAGTGGAAGTGGAAGGGGTGGAAGGATGCTATTACACACCTTTCAGTATTGCTTCTGATGTGATTCAATTTCATGGTCAGTTTATGCCCAAACTACTTTCAGCTATTGGTGGAAAGTGGTGGCTGCACCATTCTCCCTAACTGTACTCGTTACCCACTGCCATATTCCCTGGTCCTTGGTCTAGTTGTAAAGCTAATCTTTGCCATGTGCCAAGTGACAAAAACGTGCACCCTGGGGTAGGAAGAGAATGTGATAATCCATTCCAGAATCAGCAGCATTTTAGCTATGCTTCTGCAGCATTAAGTCATGTTTATGCACTTAATGAACAAGTAAAGCCATCCAGCTGGAGTTATTCCTGCTAAACTAAAGAGAACAAAAATAGATGTTAACAGGAACAAAGCTGACACTTCCTGGCTGCTATTCCCCAGAGGAACAGTTAATAGGAGCAAATACTGGTACTCTATACAGCACAGGATATGGCCAACTGTTAGGTTTTACATGTTAGATGCATTTCTTTTTGTCTGTTCTGTTACTACTAAAACTGAGTTTGCTGTGAATGAAACGTTGCCCAGCGCCTAAGTTTGTGTTGCCATCAGAAGCAGATCCATGATGAGTTACTGATAGCCCTGGGCCCTCTGAATTCACCTTTCAGGCTCTGTTCTGACTTCAGATCAGTACTCCTTTTGTCTACATCAGGTCATAGAGAGCTCTGTATGCCAGTGTAGCTGGATTATAACCATAGCACAGTGTAAGTGCTAGCTGCTGCCATGTATATCAAAATTCTTAATGCATTGTGCACCAGAGTTACACAAAACTAAACAAAAGTAAAATGAGTAGGTAATTTTCACCCTGTCATCAGCCAGTTGCTATAACAACTAAAACAAAGCTCAAAGCAAGCCAAGACAAGCCCAGAAAAAGGAAAGACTTAGAGCCCTAGCTCCACAGGCAGAGTTAGTACAAGCCCTGTGCCTGGTAACAGGCACAGCAATGATGACTGTTCTGCATTATAAAGCTGTGTGATAAGTCATAATCTAGTCATTACAATCAGTGGAAAGTGAGAAGGTATTCAGGTCTCTGGAATAAATTGGGTAAAATTAGAACATCAAGCATATGTAAAAAGCTGTGTTGATTATTATCTTTCTTTTCTGATGAGATTTCAATGCATCCAATGTTTTCTAAAACACCTTTATCAGATATGAAATTAGGTTTGAAATTCTGTTCTAAATAGTCAATAATTCTGGATGTCAAATCAAAAAGATATCAGAGAATAGATGAATTTGTTTATACACACACAAGAAGAGCTTCAGAGTTTGCGAAAATTTTTTTACTCTGGGGTTTTTTTACGTAAATGTCAGCTTCCTGCTTTTAAGTCAGTTTTCAGTCTCATCTCTCCTGTAAACTTTTCTTACATGAAAGATTGCAGGTAAAACAAGTTCTAAAAGAAAGTTTGGTGAAAACTTCCTTAAAATGACAATAATTAAGATATATATAGCATTTCTTGAATAGAGTTTTATATTACTTTCTGTCCTCATTAGGACATTAAGTCCCAAATTGCTAGCAGTAGCTAGTATTTATTATCTAGCTACTTCTAGGTAGTAGTTCTATCAAAAGGAAAATATGAACATAATGTGAAGATTTTCCTACTGACTAGTCAAGTCTTCAATGAGTTGCATAGTAGGAAGGGGGATTTGTTTCTGTGATTTTCTTTTCTTGATTTACATTTTTTTAAAATTGTGTTTTGCAGAGGGAATAAATTCAAAGAAAGAATAATTTTTTTTTCACTTGTTTTTAAATGTAAAGGAATGTAGCACATAGTCCTGAGTCAGGACACAGACTTTTGCCCAGTTGAAAGGAGAGTTTGCATATCTTGCCCTGGTAGTCTGTGTGATGTGAATTTCCTGAAGCATGGATCAAACGACGTGCAATAATGAGAACAAATACACCAGACCAAAAAAGAAAAAAAAGCTACTAATCTTTTATCCGCATTCCCTGATGTTTTTGTGTGTGACTCAACAATTTGTTTATGGCCACAATTATTTAATATTCTACTTGAAGTTCAGAGTTAACATATTAATTCTTTATGCTGTAATCTTGGTCTACATTTCTGCTGGTAGAAAAAAAAAGTCAAGGCAAACCAATTTATTCTTACGGATTTCAAACTCAGATCTAGAAACGATCAGTCATTTTTTTTTTGTTTCAACTATAAGGAGTTTCAAAATGGATCTGGAAAGGCATCACTTTTTTTTGCATAGCTTCTCTACGAGAACCAAGTCTTTGTGGGGTTAATGGGAGAAACATATCCAATAAATTACCCATTTTTTTATACCTGGGTAGCCAGAGTTTCTTTCTGTCTCTTGGTTACTATTTTAGGCTCCAGATTAAATTCTTGTGGAATACTGCTAGAAATGCAATTTCCCAACCCACTGACCTTCCCATGTGTCTTGCTTCTGCCAAAAGAGAGAAGCCTTGATCAACTGTTTTTGCTCTTAGAAGGACCTATCCAAAAGCCACTTTGGTGATCCCAAGGCTCTTCATCTCAGTGACCCAACAAGAAACGCCACATTTGATTTTTGCTGGTGTTATTTTTGTGCCATCAGAGTCAGTTCCCACATGCAGAGATAGCCAGAGGTAGAGGTGTGCAAGTCCCTTTGTGAACGGGGGAAGGGAACAGACTCCTTTGGTTAACTCCTTACCTGCCTTATCCCATCTTGTAGAAGCACAGACTGGGGATGCTATTTCATTATCAGTCCTAGTCAATATAAGACTTCTGCCACCAACCCACAGTGTGCTTGCTCTGCCATCATATGATGTGGGCATTTTTTTCCCCCTGGAAAACAGGGGATGGAGTAAAGAGAACATTT
Organism: Chaetops frenatus; assembly: GCA_013400775.1. NCBI lineage: Eukaryota > Metazoa > Chordata > Aves > Passeriformes > Picathartidae > Chaetops > Chaetops frenatus. The sequence goes on along the minus strand of VZTR01010137.1, from coordinate 23,250 downwards.
CAGAGTGTTAATTTTTTCAGGTCAAATCCTGATGGGGTTGGAAGAATTAAATTATTTTCTGAGCTTTAAGAAATTTTATGTGATATGGAAATAATATTTTCTGCCCTACTAAGAAACAGCATAACATAGAAATTCTTGGAAATACCAACTCTTGAGGAGGATGTAGTTGCATGCCTGTGTAAGGAAGCAGGATTTATAAATCATTTCTCACTTTAAGCCCGAGGTAGATAGAGCATCTCTGTATGTGGTCAGAAATTTAGGTATTAAAAAAAGGAAGGAACTTAGATCTGAACCTCTACTTATAATGATCTTTCTTTGGATGAGGACAAGTGTGTGCTTCAGTATGAGATTTGTGGATCTGAGAGAGCAAAAAGGAATGATTTGCTTTTGCTTGTTCATCTGTTTCTCCCAAAGTTACAAAATTTTGTAAACTTCTGTACCTTTCCACTCAGGTTCTGTGCTTTTCATCTAGCTTAGCAGGTCTTGCACATTTTCTTTTATTCTATGTTACTTAATGTTCCAATTCTAGTTTTGGTGGGTATGCTGAGGCAACAGGGACTTCTAATAATGACTAACTTTCAAAGTGGCATTTGCCAGAACATATAAGTCTTTTACAGTTATTTGAATTAAAATGAGGCAAAACTTTTGGTGAAGAGAAATAGGTAACATGGAACTATTCATAAAATTAGAATTTATACAGTGCTTTTGATTGACCTTTGATTTTCAAAGTTTAAAAAAGAGCAAAATATTAAATGAATTTGTCTAACTATTGTAAGTATTTATTTATTTATACCAGTGTGTTTTGTTATATGATGTGTTTAGTAGTGATGATACCTAGAGTTTCACTCTAATTTTACAGGCTTGCAACTATTTAACAAAAAAATATTTCTTAGGAGAAATTTTTCTAGGGCACCTGGTCAAAAATAATCCCACATATTCAGAAAACATTACTTCTGTAAATTGAAAATATTTGAAAGCAAAAGTAACCCCTTTCAATAAGGTTGAGTGTCTGAATGCTGTAAGAAGTTTAAATGTTTAGTGAAAATGGAGTTGCAATATATTCCTGAGAGAAAGAAAATACATACAGAAAATGTATAAATAGGAAAGAGGTGGTGGTCATGGGTCTCTTGACAGATTCTGAGAAGAGCCTTGAGACAAATCTCTGGCCCTCCTGTAGGACAAACATCTCAGTGGAACCCATTTCTGAGGTATTTTACAACTTAAAAATTCTTTCAAGTTGTTTGTATCCAGGATCCAATTCCGTCCAGGTCTTAAGTAGGAATTAAGCTCAAGAGTTCCAGATGATGAAGACAGAACCACCAGTGCCCCTACTCAGGAAACATTATTGGCAGTTATTCCCATGGAGAGAGCCCTTTTAAAGGGGTTCTTCCTGCCAGTTTAGTGAAGACAGGGTTGCAATGCCGGTGTGCAGTCCCCTGGTACTGCCAGGCAATGCTACTGTGCATTTCTGTTCAAGGAATGAACAATGTTTCGTGAGTTAGTGCTTTGCTTCAGAGTGAAAAGGTTATCAATGCAATGAAGACCATGGGGCAAAAGTGCTGGATTTTCACACTTGAGTGAGCATACCAATATGAAGGGTTGTGGTTTTGCTTGCACTTATAAGCCTGCTTTCATTTCAAAAGGGTTTGATACATGTAACTGGGAGTGGAATTTGGTTCCAAATATAATTTTAAAGATTATGCTGCATCAGTGATCTGACAATACACTGGAAAGGTTAAATTGAGTGCAGATCATTTAGCTTTGGTACAATGATTAATTTCAAGTGATATCAGTTATGAATACTAGTTTCAAGCATTTACTGAAAAATCCAATATATCACATGGGAACTTTGCAAAGTAAAATGACACCCGGTAACTGTGATTTTGCTCCCAAATTCACTTATCAGGTGATTGTGACCTTAACACAGCTCTTTGCTCCACTTCTTCCCTCTCCTGTCCTGTGTACAAAACTGACATGCTCATCTGTACACTTGAAAAGTCCTTGATACTGTTCATATTAACTGTTCATTTTCAAAGGTCTTCTGCTTTACAGGCTTGGCTGTTAAAACAGGTGAGGTAGCAAATGCTGACATGATAGTTTTGCACTGTTACATAAGAGCTTTACATATATTATTAAATTCCCTAATGAAGATAATGAAAAATCAGCCTAATAGCAGTTCAGAGTTTGGTATACTGCCAGTATATTAGGTATTATAACTCTTGTTTCTCTTTTCTTTGGTATTTCAGTGTTACGGCTGTTGAAGGATGGTGCTGACCCTCATATGCTTCTTTCCTCAGGAGGCTCCTTGCTCCATCTGGTAAGAGTGATTGAAGAATAGTGTCAGTGAATGTGGATAAATATGGTGGGATAGTGAGTAGCATATTGGAATATTAACAAAAAAGAAAGGTTTAGCAATATTTTTTTTATCTACACTGAGCTCCGCCGTGGCTATGACTGCACCCAGCAATGCTTTATAAATAAATGGTCATTTTCAAATTGCTTACAAAAGAATGAATCCTGTCATAGGAGTGGTGCCTAACAAAGGAGAATGAAATGTTTTATTTATAAATTATCTGTGCAGCAAGAAAGAACAAAGGAAATATTGCTTGATTCCAAATACAAAATTATGTAGTTCAGAGATTCACAGATCCTATATGAAACGAACCTCTGACTTAGCATTTTTCCTTTTGATTTTATGCATATTTTCATGCACTAGTTGCCTATATGTGGGTATTTAACACATTATCTGCATTTAGTTTATCATTATTTGCATAGCAATTCAGATTAAGGGACAGGAAAAAAGAAACCAAATTTGAATGTAATAACAAAAGTAAAAAAAGAAGTAAGGACATGGCAGGCATACAGAAAGAAAACACCATAGAAGCAGAATTTTGGCATTGCTGAAGCCAGTAGAAAATCTCTATAAATTTCTGCATCTTATGATCCTTTTCTTTGATTTGTGATGCTTCAGTTACAGATATACTGCCTATTGAATGTGAAACTATTTTAAGACATTTGGATCCAACTTTTTTACACACTGTAGCTAAAAGAATTGTGACTGTGCAAAATAACAAAAGGTCTGCTGGCAGAGTCTTTCATTTTAGAACAGTTGAATTAAGTTTCTCATAGTATGTATGCAAAATAGGGTAATTTACTGTTAAAAAGAGCCCCTGTAATATTACTGGGCTCCTGCACACCTGTGACCATGCTCTTGCAAGATACAGCTTTTCTGTTATGTAATTAATCTGTGTTTTCCATCTTCTGTGGCCACACTATTTACCAAGGAATTTAGAAAACAGAGGCCAAGGTAAGGGGAGAGTGCACTACTGATTTGGAAGAGAGAAAATTTTAATTCTCTTTTCTCTCCTCCAACTATTTGTCTGCTGTAAAGATGCTCACTCACTCTTTAAAAAGGCAATCCAAATGAGATGTTACCTTTGGGATTCCCAAAACAGAGGCATTCCACATCTTACCCCATGCCAAATGCCCCCGGAGACAATCTTCATCTTTAGTGTGGATGATTTTATGTAAGTGTCAGGCATTTTAAAATAAAGAAAGAAAAGTTCATCTTCAAGGATTTTAGGTTGTTTTATCTAGTTTAGCTGATGCACAGTTTTTAGCTGCACATAAAATCTGCAGTTGGTCTGTGCCATTTTAGGTTTCTTGATCTACATCACACCCCAATTCACTGTCATAATCAGTACCTCTCAACTGGTACCTGCTGCTTCACAGGCACACATGTGCTTCCAAAGGAATGAGAGCTTTCTACAGTAAGAAATTTGCAGCAGGGAGCTATGTGTAACCTACTGCCTCAGTTTAGTCAGGTACTTGTAAGTACTCTACTTCATTGACAGGAATATGCTCATGCTACTGGAGGCAGAGGCAAACCTGAATTCAGTGAAATTGGGATTTGAGCCTGATTTGGGAGCAGTACAGACAGGAGAGGAGAATCATGATACAGGGAAACAGATAAGCGAAATTTCTTTTCCAGCAGGAATTGAAACTACTAATTTAGCATGCACCAGTGTTATATTCTTAAAGCCCACTCAGACCCATTATAAGTGTTAGTTTTACCACTGTGAAGCTGCCTTGTCCAAAGAGGAGCTTAGTGTTTATTCTTTCCACTTGTAGGCTAAGTGTTTTACGTCAGAATGAACGGAAAATATATATATCTTGAGATTTTCCTTAAAATCCCATTCATTATACACTTTCTTTTTCCTTTCCCATATCTGTTAACTTCCAAAATATGATATAATTCTAAAAAAAAAAATCGAACATGACACTTGATAAAGATTGTGTTTTTGTCTCTGTAGAGAGTGTCCCAATATGGTTGAATATTCTAGGGAAGCTGTGGGAACTTCAAAGTATTCCCTGAAGTCTCTTTAGGTTCCATGAGAGGAGAAGTACAATAGAAAGCACTTGTCTGAGCTCCCCATCCAGTGGGAAGCACGTGGTGTTGGGTCAATTCACACAGGCAATCACCCACCCCCACCCTCATAACAAAGCATGCATGTCACAGGTCTATTCTAGAACTTTCACTGAGCTTGTCCAACTGTTTCACAAAATCCATTAAACAAGAATCAAGGAGCAGCAACAAATCTAAGCTGCAACTAATCACAAAAGACTCTGTCTATTATTTATACACAAAATGGCTCCGTGTTACTTGTCATCTCTAGAACTGTTGTTGCTGGGGTTTTTTTGTTTGGGGTTTTTTTCCTTTTTTTTTCTTTTTTTGCTTAACACTGGCTTGAAAATGTGGTTGGTGTTAGATTATGCTGATCTGTAATATAAAATGTCTTACCTCTGAGTTGTTAAAATTTCAACATAGAACAGCTCAATTTAAGTTGTACTGATACGATGAATGGCACTGATGCAACAAAACAAAACCATTTCTAGACCTGCCAGATAGGTTACAAGCTAAAGAAAATACATCAGAACTTAATTTATGTTCTATAATTTAATGGCCAGCATAGTTGGAAATCATTTAGGGTAGGATTGCTTTTTATCCTGCTAGAATTTAATATTCATCTTCTGGGTTATCTATATTTATGATTGCAGGGGTATGTGCAGCTGCTGCATTCAGCTGCAGATCTCAGCTATATCTTGGCTTCACAGTTGAATCCAGTTAGACACTTTTCCTGCTTCCCCACTTCCTTTAGTATCCTGGCTTCCATGCCAGATTAAAATAAGTCTCCCCACAACCTCTCCCCCGTGGGGAAAGAGACAGGAGCCTTCTCTAAAGAAGTGTGTGAGGCCAGAGTTAGGATGGTAACAGTTTTTTCTGATTGTCTTTAAAGGTATTACCCATAACCTTATGCATAAAAAGTCACAGATGTGACAGAGGAGTAAGGTCAAAACAATGTCTAGGCCATTTTCTTCTTCTTTACCAAAATTGTGACTGTGAGCAAGTAACAGAAACATGCACGCATACACACCCACACATGCATCCCTCCACCCCACAAAAACACCCTCAGTGTGTATTTATCTGGCAGAGAGACTTGAGCAGGAATCAGTATAGTTGGAGGATTGGAAATAGTAGTGGGGTATGAAGAGGGGTGTATTATTGCTGTGAACTGCATAAAAGGCAGAAATTCATGTATGTGTGGATGTATGTATGTGTGGGTGCACATTTACTTAGATACCACTACTCATGATGTGATCATCATGCACTGATGCCTGTGCACTGATTTGGAATGACAATATGAACAGAAAAAAAGCTTCATCCTTATTGTAGATTCAGCAGATTTCATACAGGAAGTAGGAGATTCTGTGAATCATGCACAAGGAACCGGTAATATCCAGGCAATTATTTCTATAGATGCCTCATCTTTGTTCCCTACAAACACAGCAGCTCGACTATAGTGCATCATCTGCCCAATTTAAATTGTGTGTAATAAATCTAGTTGTACACTGAGGAAAACACCATCCCTAATCTGCTCTTTTTTCTTCTAGTGTGCTCGCTACGATAATGCATTTGCTGCAGAAATTCTAATTGACCGAGGAGTAAATGTAAATCATCAAGATGAGGATTTTTGGACATCAATGCATGTAGCCTGTGCCTGTGATAATCCTGATATTGTCCTGCTACTGCTACTGGTAAGTAAAGCAATCTAATAAGTTGTGTGCTTGAAAAGGAGATGGAATGTGGCACCCTGAGGTCTGAAACTGCTAAATGAATGCAACATATTGCTACTCATCGTATCAGTGAAAGCATAAGATTGTGTTTGGTTTTTCTTGATGTTGCTCTGGTGCTCAGGATTTTTAGGAGGCATTTTTAGGGCTTCAATGAGAATAAATTGCAAACATCAATGTCAAGTATCTCCTATTTCTCCCCTGTGGTCTGGAGCTTATATCTCTGATAAGCACTCAGTCCCAAATGGGATATTCAGATAATTTCTTTTCTTTTCTCCTTGTCACCTTCTGTTAAGGGTTGAGTTCTCAGACTATCTTATAAAAAGCTTCCTCTGAAAAGCAAGTATTAGCTCACTGATACTCAGTATTCATAAAAAAAGTGTTTGTGGACAGGGTCAAAATGAGACAAATTTAACATTTATAGAAACAAATTTGACTTGTCAATGCTGAGTTTGCCCAATATAGTAATAGATACAGCTTTCAGCCTTTGTAGAGAACAGGAGTGTGCCCAGGTGGCCAAGAAGGCAACCTGGCCTGTATCAGCAATAGTGTGGCCAGCATGACCAGGGCAGGGATTGTTCCCTTGTACTCAGCACTGTTGGGGCCACACCTCAAACCCTGTGTTCAGTTCTGGGCCCCTCACTATGAGAAAGACACTGAGGGGCTGGAGCCTGTCCAAAGAATGGCAACAGAGCTGGTGCAGGGTCTGGAGCACAAGTCCTGTGAGGAGCAGCTGAGGGAGTTGGGGTTGTTTAGGATGGAGAGGAAAAGGCTCAGAGACAACCTGAAAGGAGGTTATAGGAGGTGGAGGTCAGCCATGTAGCAAGCAACAGGACAAGAAGAAATGGCCTCAAGTCACACCAGGAGAAGTTTAGATTGGATATTAGGTAAAGCTTTCTGTGCTGAAAGAGTAGTCAACGTTAGAACAGGCTGCCCATAGAAGTGGCAAAGCCAACACCCCTGGAAGTATTTAAAAGGTGTGTAGTTGTGACAGACAGGGTTGTGGTTTAGTGGTGGACTTGGCAGGGCTGAATTAATGGTTGGACTCAATGATCTTGAATGTCTTTTCCAACCTAAATGATTCTCTGGTTCTGTTTTGTGCTTCCATTCCTAGAAGCACAAACCTCTAGTTTTATGCAATGATATTAATGCAGAATTTCTCAGTTCATGTGATATTGCTCTTTAAAACAGTAGTGCAGAAACAGTTCACAGTCTGACTTAAAGCTCTTTAGTTTTTTTGTATAATTTAAAAATTTTTATGCTTTAAATAGGTCATTGCAAGGTCAGCATTTCTTGTCACTCTTATTGTATTTCAATGTTATAAGTAAAGGGAAGAGATAAATATTTTTAGGTTGTATACTTGATAATACATTTCATGAAATCTCTTTGGGATATTATTTAGTCCATTGCCTCTTCTCAGACAAGAGCTAGGCACACCAGCTTGCCCAAGACCAAATCTTCAAGGCTGGAAAATCCACAAACTCACTAGGCAACCTGTACAGTAAAAAAACCAAAACAAACTAAAATAAGCAAAAACAAACTCCCCCCAAAATCCCTCCCTCAAGCCCCCTCCTCCAAAGAAAAAACCCAACAAAACAGAACAAAAAAAAACCAAAAACCAACCAAACAAAAAACCCCCCAAAACAAAAAAAAACCCCAACCAACCAAACAAAAAAACCACCAACCAAAAAGAATCAGATACATCTGATTTTAAACATTGCCATTACTCCTGGCAAATAAAGGATAAAATTTCCAGGTGATGTTTTTTCTCTTGTATTACCTCATTCTGCCCAATGTACATACCTCTGAAGCCTATGTATCCTTTGTATTCTGCAGGTACTCCTAGACTGATAAACAAATTAGAACAGAGCAGTTTATTTATTAGAACTCTTGTGCTATGGGAAAGTCGTGTAATGGGGGAAATTTTCAGAAATTCTAAATTCAGTACTGTTGTCATTAATAGGAAAAGTTTAGGTTATAGAGGACACTTGTAAAATTTTCCTTGCCTGTTTTTGCAAGAAGTTCAATCTAATTAAACTTCAAGTATTTTTATACAGGGTTATATCCAAAATAATTTTCAAGTGTCAGTCATTTGAATGTTTTTTGTTTTGGTCCGCATTTGTTACAAGCTGCCTTCATCTGAAGATTCTAAGTACTTTCTGTTAACTTGGTTATCAAATATATTAAAATTTCAATAATCAGGGGTACCTGCATGCAGATTTTTGCAGATCAAGTTTGAACTGTCCATATTATGTGCAATAACTTCTGGTAAATTTGTCCACATTTAGGTGGTCAGCACTTCAAAGGCAGAGTTTCCTTGACTAGATAAACAATATCTTTATGCTCTCCCTTGTAGACTCAAAATAAAGATTTTTAAATATTGAGATTTAAAGATTTTTAGAGAGATGGCAGAGGAAGGGAAATGCTTTTAGGTAAGCAGTAGTTTCTGAACCATGACATTAATGTTATCTTTAATAACATTTGACAAAATGAAGATGAAAATTGAGGTTGGAGAGACGTATTTTTCACAATTCTGAATTGCCTTTGCATAAGCAATTCATATTAGAAATTACTTTGCCTTGAGGTTAGTGTTTCATGGACCATGTCTAATGTGTAGCATGAGCCTTGATAATACCAATATGAGCTACAGTCAGCTTCTATTATGCCACAATTTTTTGTTGGAAGAAAAAATAATGCTTCTTGTCACCTTAGGGATTACTTTTAAATAAATATTTCTTCTGGACTGGCTTTACAGCCCAGACAATACCATATTTTCAGTTTTAAAGATGTGATCTAAGAGGTAACAGCATGGTCCTTTAATTGTTCCATTCAGATTTCTAGAAAACTTTCACAGAAGCCAGTGGACATTCCCTCAGTAAGGACTTAAAACATTTTCTGAAGGAACCAACCAAAAGAAAAGAAAAAGAAAAGAAAAAAAAAAAAAAGAAAATAATATATGGTATATGTAGATCCCAGAAGTCTATCAACGAAGATTTGCTTAAACATGCCCAGTTTCTGACTTCACCCCACTTTTGGTGGTCTTCATTTTTCTTTGGTGACTTGTCATTCATTATCTCATCTGTGGTAGCTCACAATTTCTTTGCTCTGGTGCATAGCAATGACAAAATCAAAGCTCATTCACTGCAAACTAGGAGGAGCTGTAGCTGTTTGTAATGTGATAATCTGCTACTGTGTCCTGTTGGAGGGCTGCTGGAATTTCAAGCACTGTTTCTGGAGTAGATGCAGAATGAAACGCTTGAAGCTATTTCTCTCCATAATTCCCAACACTTTACCCTGGGTGGTATAGCTTTCCAGGGGCATATTTATGCCTTCTCAGTTTTGCAGCTGTCAGCAAGGGGCGGGGGAGCCCTGGGCTGAGCAGCCAGGGGATCCATCCCGTGTCTGCTCAAGAGTTGGTCCATGAGGGTCTCACGCCGAGGCGGCTGCTCGCACGTGGGGAGATGCAGAGATCAGAGCTGATCCACGGGGGTCTGGCTGCCCTACCCTCCCATGAGGCTGGGAAAGGTCATGCTCATCACCCAGTGCTCGACTGCATCAGCATTGTACATTCTCCCCGTGGCAGGGGGAATTGCTTTTCATGGATTTTGTATGAAGGAGGCTCCTCTAGCAGGTTGAAGAGAATGCTGATGTGCCTTTCATTTAAGAAAAAGGTGTTATAGGTTTATATACATCTGTGCCTACATGAAGTCTCTCAAGAGTATGAACAGCAACCAGATTTATTGGAAGTATCTGCTCCATCTTGCCTCGCTGTCTTTGGAAGGCTCAGGACTGGATGCCCTGTCAGCAGTTCTGTCTGGTTCAGGTGTGGTCTTTTTGCATCGTTTGGGAGGCATTGCAACATTGTATTTTATATTAATTCACTACAGTTTTTCGATATTGGGTTGAAACACGAGACAAGATTTTTAGCTTAGTATCCAATGTTCTTTGTTCTATGCTACCAGAGTTGCAGAATGTCCAAGCACCAGTATTTAGATGCTGCTCCTGCTTTGTTAGCTGTAGCAAGTGTTTAGTCCTCTCACTATACTTGCAGTGGCTAGAGCTTTAAACTTGTACCCATCACTTGCAGTCTAATTGTTCTTCCCCAAAAGACAAATTTTAGCTTCAAATGCTTTTAATTGATACATAGCAGTGGGTAACCTTCACTTTACCTGTGCACTGTTCAAACTACCTTCTTGGCATGACAGCTCAGCCCCACACAATCTCTCCTTCACTCTCCCCAAGACAGGAGGAAAATCACAAGGGTGAAAGTGAGAAAACTGGTGGGTTGAAATAAAGACAGTTTAATAGGGAAAGCAAAAGCTGCAGATATAAGCAAAGCAAAAGGAAAATTAATTCACCATTCAGCAGGCAGGTGTTCAGCCATCTCCAGGGGAGCTGGGCTCCACCACATGTAACAGTGTCTTGGGAAGGCAAATGCCATCACTCTGAACATTTTGCTCCTTCTTCCTTCTTCCCCCAGCTTTATATGCTGAGCATGAGGCCATATGCTTTGGGATGAACAGTTGGGGCCAGCTGTCCCTGCTGTGTCCCCTCCGAGCTCCTTTGCACCCGCAGCCTGCCTTGGTGGGGTGAGGAACAGAAATGGCCTTGCCACTGTTTAAATACTGCTCAGCAATAGCTAAAAAAACATCCCTAGAGGATGTTATTGACACCCTCTTCAACACAAATCCAGAACAGAGCTCCATGCTGGCTACTGGGGAGAAAATTACTCAATCCCAGCCAGAACCTGCACACTTGTGGTAGAATAAACATTTATACTCTTGCAGTTCTGTATATTAACCTTGGCTACTCAGGTAGTAGGGTAGGTAGATAAAAATACCATGAACCTTATATTTTCTTTTTCTTTTAATTTTTGTTCACTCTGACTGCATTGTTTATTATCATGAATTCTGTGTTTTAGAGGATCATCTCTGGTTCACAGTCATATTGAGCCCCCATGTTTAGTTCCTTTTCTCAAGATAACTATGGCTGTGTTGCAAAACACAGGTTTCTTTATGACTTGCTGTTTATGACACTCTAATTTCAGAGTGTAGCACAGGTAATTGTCATGGAGTTGGACAGTTTGGCTCACACATTACAAATTGATAAGTATGATTTTTTTTTTTTCTAATGTATCTTTGATTTTGGTTTGGGTGTGGTTTTTTTTCCCTCCTCCCACTCCCAAAGAATCATGAAATATTTTGATGTTGACTACCTGATGTTGAGAGCAACAGGGAAAAAGAAAGCTGATAAGAACATGTTTTTATGGTGTACTTCACTTCATTTTACTATCTTAAGGAAGCACCTTTTAGTGGGCAACATGAAGGTTACATTTTCACCGTCCTCAATGCAGATCTTGTCTGAAGAAACTAGGAAGGTGGAGATGGTATTTTAGTGTTTGTACAGCATATTGCACAGTAGAGATTTATTCTTTATCTATTCTATCATAGATCTGAAAGTATTACTCTGATAAACATGGCACTTAATTAACTAGAAAAGCAGATCAGTACTAAATCCTCAGAACATTCTTAATATATATTTTTTTAATTGACCTTACTAGGAAAAGTAAGTGTACCTTCTGTCTGCTAACTAATTAAATGTTTCATCATGTACTTTTTGGAACCTAGAACTGAAGCACAAAATGCAAATCTGGCATAGAAGGCTAAAAGTACAAATTAAAATAAAAATAAAATTGAAGCTGAATATTTTTTCTCTCCCCTATTTAAGAACTTAGGAGAATCTGTGCTTGGCAGTGTGCAAAAGGGAGTTGCCATAAAATTGTTCATTAGATTTACAGCAACAATAGATGAGCAGTGTCAGGTATATAATACTGTCCACTGTATGTGTAATCCACTTTTGATTTTGGTGCAAAATCCCCTTTCCAAAATCTGATATATTTATTTTTACTGGAAAAAAAATTACAGTTCCCAACTTCCTAGTGGGAGTAGAAAGGTAGTCTTTATGGGGCTATAGCTCTCTTTTCTGGTCCCCCACACAGTTGATAATGGCACTATCTGCAGGCATGTAATCAGACAGCAGTTACACAGCTTTTTTGCCCCTGTTCTTTGCAACTGCATTGGGCTGTGTTAGCAAGCAGAGATGAATGATCCAAATGCCATTATCTTTGGAACTTAAAAAAAGGTCTTTCTATTCCATAGTTCCAGAAACAAGTACTTCCTCAGAGGAAGCAATTCTGCCCTCCCACTCAGTCTTTCCCAGTATGACTTCTTCCTTTGAGTCAATATGAGAGGAAGCAGGGAAGGGGAAAGAATGATCAGTTAGAGGTCATGTGGAGGCAGTGTCTAACTGTTTATAGTATAAATGATCATGTAGACTGAAAGAAAGATGATTCTTCTGTCTTTCTAGAGGCAGTTACCAATATTTGTAGTAAGGGAATTTAAATAGCAGTTCTCTCTGTGAAAGCTGTGGGTGTCTATTTGAATTCACTCACAGTTTGCAGAGGCTGGTGGATGTGTGAGAAGTGTAGGAGGGAACTTCCAGAGAGTGTGTACTACTGGCTTATAGCCTTTCATCATTGCCGGCTGAGATAACATAGAACTAACCTAGATGAAGGCCACTAATTAACTAATCTAGGTGATGCCTTTTAATGAGTTGCTGAACACCAGATGGCAACACTTGTAGGAAACTGGTCTTTCTCCATAAAGACTGGGAAAAAGGAATTAAGCTTGCTAGTCATGCAGCACTAAAGGTGGTCCAAGGAGAGGTATGAACAGGAACCTAACTGGATACAGCAAAATGGTCAAAGCATTTGACTTTGAGCACTATCATAAAAGTAATGAGATAGCCTAGAAAAGAAATTAGGAAAATATAAAGAGAAAAGAAATAACATTGAACTTCAATTGACAGGAGAAATAACCAGTGAAATAGAATCTGCATTCACTGTACAAAGAATGATAAATAAAAGCCTTTTTACATGGGAAGTAGCCACAGAAAGTAAGACTGTAGAGTCTGTAAATACTTACTTGATGTCTAGAAATTACACACACACACACTTTCCCTCTCTGCCTCCCTTCGTCCCTCCTCCCCTTGCATCCTCCTTCCCTCTGTCTGGGTGGAAAACATTCGGAGTGGGGGATGAGACTTAGGACAGAGACCACAGCTATTAAGCAGCAGATCTGTATACTCTGGAGTTCTTAGCATCAATGCATTTTCAGAAAATAAAAACTCCTGGAGGTAAAAGAGAGTTAGACCTGTTGGAAAAAATATCACCTCCAGTTTTGGGTGGAGCAGCGCAAGAAAATTATGCTGAGACATGGGCAACATGCACAAAAATGGGGAATTTCGGATAAGTTTCACTCTAATTCTCTTTTTCCCCAGAGAAAGAGGATCAAGGAATGACAAGATAATGAAAACCAACAACTGGCTTTGATCTTCAGTAAATATAGCTTTGTGCTATAAAGAAGATGGTCTGGGGATGTTCCACCACTGGGGGCTATTTGTAGAAGGTGAAATTCATTCTTTATGCCAAGCGGCCTCTGCTTGAATCACTGACATAATTATTCTGTGAGTTGCTCGTGGAGTAGCTAGGGAATTGAGGGTTAAAACTGTTAGTTAAATTGCAGAAGTGAAAAGCTGCTTGGTAGTGAAGAACTTGGTAACAAGACGACAGCCTAGCTATTAAGAGAGAAATGGGCCTGAGAGTTGCTGACTTTTCATTAGGATTGGTCCTATGATGTTATTTTATCTAGAGTTTTCAGTGATAACTTTGAAAAATAGAGGTATGATAATAAAATATGTTGAAGACAATGCTGCGATGTCTTATCTGTTGGGGTGAGGATCATAGTGCCATGCAGAATTAATAGGGTATCTTTAAAGACTTAAGAAATAAAAATGGTTGGAAATTTCAGTGTGTAAATACAAGATCATGCTCTGAGCAATAGACATTTCTGTGATATGCCCAGGAACCATCAGCTGCAAATAGGGGAAAAGACCTCAGAGCTTTAGTCAATTTTAAGACAGCTGTATGCTGCAAACATGTGACTGCAGGTGGGGAAAAACAGATTCTTGGATTTGTCAGAATGAAGATGTTGCCAAGAGAAAGGGAAGAGAGTTGTTTCCACTGTCCGAGGAATGACAGCCTGCAGTTAGCTATCTACAGCCAGGTTCAAGAGTAAATTGTATCAAGGAAACCTGCAAGGGCAAGTGTGGGAGTAAAAAGCTTAGCTTAAGAGAAGGGAGTAAAAATAATATGCTATACTTAAAAAATCAAAACAGGGAGGTTGTAAACATTTCTGTAAATATATCAGGATAGAGGAAGAGGTAAAAAACAACCTTTTAAAACCTGAAGTTACTGCTAGTATGAAACAAAATGATTGGTGCCCAACAATAAACTTAAGACAGAAATTAAACTAAGCTTTCTTAATGTTAGGAGATATATGTTGGAATGCAACATTCCATGCAAGAGTAATAGGGATTAAAAAAACCCAAATCCTAATTGGCTTTAAAATTGGTGCTGAAGTTATGAGTGATATTATGTGTTTTGTGTTACCTGCATTACCAAAGTGATGCTTCAGGAGATCCATTCTAGTATTCTGTTTCCACATTACAGCTGCTCAGAGGGCTCTGTGGATATAATTATTCTGGTTATGTTCTTAAGACAATAAGTAAGACACAGAGGATATTAAAAACATAATGTTGTGAACAATAAAGAGCAAGTGAAGTTATGTGCTAGATATTTGATGCCTATCAGACCATGCTAGATTTCTATAGCCCAAAAACAGACTGGAGAAAAGTTCACAGAAGAACACAGTTCAGAAAGAGAAGTGAAGTACTGGGCAAACAACATTTTTCAAGCATTTGAAATATTTCTGCTTGTTTGTTTTTAATACTATTTCCAGATATTAGAAAGCAAAATACATAATGGCCAAATATTATGAAATCAAAGGAGAAAAAAAAAAGTTTTTTTTTTATTTTCTCTCAAGAGAAGGAAGCCCCAAGGACACAAAAGTTAGATGTTTAGACTCTGGAATTCAGTTGAGAGTGGCATTTAGATCTGTAATTAATTGTGTGCCTCAGAAGTATTTATAAGAGAAACTGCAGACTAGTTTATAATATGAATATTACCTCAACAAGGAGTACGAGAAGGCCAACATATGAGAAGCATGCCAGTGAAGGAGATGGATTAATCAGGGAAATATTGATAGTATGAAAACATAAGTGCTAAAAATAAATATTTTGGTGAAATTTGCTTGAAATTATTTAATAGTTCCTGTTGAGTTCTACATTCTTACTGGCTTCCAGGTTTTGCCAGGAGCCATACAAATATAAGAAATATTTAGAAATGAGACAGTTTGAATTTGTGAGGTCTACTGTTGTGGTCTTCCAAGTGAATGCATACCCCAAGGGGTGCATAAGATGATTCATTGGAATTATTAGAATTTCTATTCTTATTTATATTTATCTAAAAAATATGAGAAAGATATTAAGCTTTACTAATATTGAATGTATTTCCTGATGCTGGGTTCTGTGTTGTGAACAGTATGCAAGGTGCCTAGAAGGAGGGGGTGCTTCACATTGCAGAGGTGTTGGCAGTGGTGCTCTCACTCATTCATCCTCTTGCAGTGCATTGTGATGAGTTGCAGTTTGTGAATGGCTGGGTGTGTGGCTTTATGGATTTTATTATTTAGTTTCAACTAAACTAACCCTCACTAAATGGATAAGTGGTTTGAAATATTTCCTCCACATTTTTCTTTTGCAAAAAACCAAAGGTGTCTGAGTTGGTGACCTTTTCTGTGATGATAAGTTGCAGACAGTAGTATGTTATCTAGCAGATTTTTTCAAAAAATATGCACACTTAATCAGTCCTTTCAAAGCTAAGATGATGTTTAGCAATGAGTAGGAAAGTAACAGTTTTTCAAAAGAAACATGATGTGGGGGGAGCATTTTAAAAAGAGATGTTTTGAAATGTCCCCATTATTATATGACTTTGTTGCTGAAAATTGTGCATGTCACCTACAAAAGTTCTTGCATTTGTAGATAAAGAACCACCTAGGAAACAGAATTTCCTAACATTTTAAAAAAAGTTCTGGAGTTTCAGTGGATTCTGAACCCTTTTGTGTTAAACATAAAAATGCATTACCTTCTCGTTAGTTGTCAAGACCAAGTGGCTAACATCAGGGAAGATGAAAATTTCCTAGCTAAATTTCAATAAAAACATGTGTTTAATTGGTATATGAGATTGGAAAATCAGTATAATTTAATAATCATGACAAACAGTGCACTTCTTCCATTTGAATCTATATGTCTTTGTGAGCTATGTTTTCCAGTTGTGACAGATTTTGACATCAAGTATTGAAGTAAACTGAACTTAGANTTTGTAATGCATAATTTAAAAGGGCTTGGGAGCATGAACCTGTGAAAAAAGAACCATCAAATGAACCTACATGAATTCTTGAATTTTTGAGTGGGCTAGCAGGGGAAAATGCAGCACTGATACAATTTATCAAAAGTTCAAGGACAACTTACCTTGATATGCCACCATAAAGATTGATGTTTAAAGTCATTGAAAAGAAAACTGCTGCATGAAAAACTGGCCTACATATTGAAAGCAGATGGTTTAGGTAAATTGTAACAGTGCAGGGTTAGTGGAGCTAATAAATGAGGTGACATGAAGGTCATTAAAAGACTCACGTTTGCACATGTGTTTGAAGAATTCTCAGTTAGGAGAGGAGAGGTGGAGAAAAAGCATTGACTTTCCAAATCTAGAAAAATTGGTGTGGGCTGTGTGTGGAAAAAATATGTAATTCAGTTCAGTGTAGAACAATAAAAATAATGAGACTGGGTTGGTTAGTGAAGTGAAGGAGTTAAAGCCAGTAAAAAAAAAAATAATGGAAAGTTGGATGTGCTTTATTTTTTCTGGTTTGATAATGAGCTTGAGCAAGATGTGGTTGCTACAAGGATGAAAGGCTAAAAAGATGTTGGAAAATGTATAAAAGCTGGCTTATGAAAGCACAGGAGAAAACTAGCCTTTATATTATTTCTGAATAACAGCTGAAAGTTGCAGTTTATCAAATCAGACTTGTCTTAATTTCAAATGACTCCCATTAGAAACTATGATATATTGTGAAATTATTAAAATACAGTAAATAATATTTTTCCAAATATTAAATAAAGGAAAGTATTTGTTTAATTAAAGTGGATACTGCAAGATTATTGATTTGCCTTTATTGGGAAGAAGGATTTTCCTTAAAATTGTGACAGTACTGGAAGGTGGAAAAATTCATTTTCTGGAATGAAGACCGGAGAACGGTAAGGGAATGATTATGGACAATTGTTTCTTGGCAAGGTGATAGGCTGTTGATAGATTAATGCCTATTACTTCATCATTGACTGCTAAGATTACACTTTATGAACATGAGGAAAAAACATGTCTGGTAAATCACATAGATAAATTCTTGATGGATGGTATAGCATTATGTCTTTGAAATACTTATTTCAATTTTGTGTAAAATTCAGTCACTTTTCCAATATATACATTAATCCACAGAGACCAATTATTAAAATAGACCTGGAGTCTTGGTTTTGGTTAATATACAAATGCCAGCTGTGATTATACTTGTATGGCTAGGATTTATACGCATATATTTTTCTTTTCATATAATTAATGTCAAAATTTGGCATGGAGTGTATATTTCCCCCACAGTTGTGTTAGGGACTAACTTGCTGCATTCCCACACAGCAAATTACTACTTATTATGACTGGAAGATTTTCTTGTCTACTGCACTTTATTGATTACCAAAGCACAGGAAAATGATAGAGTTTTCTGCTTTTCTAGTGAGTTTACTAATTACATGTTGATGTTCTGAGAAGCCAGTTTTGTATTAAGGTGGCTGGCATACTAAACTCCCTAAATAGGTTCGGTATTTCACACAGTGATTTTTTTTTTTTTTTCTAGAGGATCTAGATTTAATTACTAACCAGCAAGACAGCATCACCCTGAGTGCAGATTAAACTACTGTACAGTCCTTTTTCTGTACACTGGGGAACAGGTTGATACTAGCAATCAACACAATGAATCTGTCTCATAACAAAAATGAAAATTAATTAATTTTAATGATATAAAATAGCAGTTTTGTACTCTTACTTCTTTGCATGTTACATTCATCTTTGCAGAAACCATATGCTGTACACAGCTATCGTTTATTGCTTACTGTTTAATCTCTTGCTTTTTACAAAGGACATGTAGTACGGATTTTCTTTCTTTTTACTGTCTGTGTCTATATATTAACATAGGCTCTGACTTTTCTCTCTACATTAATAAACTGGTAAGGTCTGATGTCATGCCTGAAGTAGTGCTATTTATTTATGTGTGCTGTTGGAAGTGTATTTAATTTGCACACACAGGTGTGTGTGTGTGTGTGTTTATGTATGTAAACTCTAAATGGACTAGAGAATGAAAATCAAAACATTCAGCATCTCTATTTCCCATGTTATGTAAATACATAGACATGGATATGACAGTGTTCATAGACAGGAGGAGAAGGTGGCTTCCCAGACCATGGGAATTAAGGAGAAGACCATAGTGTTAGAAAGGGCCTTGAGGTTTGCCCCTAGTTAGACTTTCTACCATTTACATTATTTACACTAAATCTGTAAACTACAATCTCTTCAAAAAACAACTTTCAGTCTTTACTGAGCCACCAAAATCAACTTCCTTTCTTTGTAGCCATGTGGTTGTTTTGTTTGTTCTGCCTTCATCTATGGTGGGCCAGCTGTGGAAACCTTTTAAGTGAAGCTACTAGTCAGAACTTTCTCCCAGCAGTTTAGTTTGGGGGGTGTGTGTATATATATATGAATGTATATGTGTGTGTGTGACTGCTTTCCCATGTATATACATGTATATATATATATAAACATACTAACAGTTTGTAAGGAAACATCTTAGTAAAACTTTAACCTCGATGTCTTATATTTTATTTGTACCTATCAGTACAGCAGTGGATTGTCAGAGGATGCTTCCTATCTCCATTTTGCCTACAATAAAGCTATGCCTTACTAACTGTCCAATTTTCTACACAAGTGACTGTTCTTGCTAACCCCAGGGAGTGATCTTTTTAATTCCTAAAGTATGACATTCGTTTGATCTTATGTAATTACAAGGTTGCTTAATGGTTATAAGGTAACTGTTAACTGTGACAGTGGTGTCAGTTTAAAAGACTTTTTGACAGACAATTCCAAAGGCTCTCCCTGCTGTGTGAAGGGGGATTTCTATTTATTCTAAAAATAAAAGGCAGTAATTTCCAAAGGTGACCTTTTGTTGCAGTATTATAAGACAGGGACTGATCATTTTTCTGTGTGCCTGTCATAATTTTTAATGATTACAATTAAAATAAAATTAGAAGAAAGTGTGCTTCTATACTGTTATCAGAGGCATTCAGTGCTCAAATAATTTCATTTTTTCCATAAGCTCTGCTGTTGATGGGAAGTTTGCAAGTCCCATGTGCAGAAACAGATGGGGAAATTTTAGTCTTTAGTCATCAGTGCTCTTTGAAGTTTCTTTTCTAATTCGCTTTTCTTGCCAAATAATTTGAAAGCTGGCAATATCAAGTCAAATACCCGTCCTTCTGTACTTCAACTACCCTTTTTTTTGACCTCATTCAGATCTTTTGGATTTTTGCTGCAGTGTCTTAATAATAGAACAGAATGAGAATGCTGCTCTAGCCAAAGAGAACTTATCTTTGTGATATATAACATGCAAGTCGATTTTTCCATAATTTCTTCAATTATTTAGTCTACCTCCACTTTCAATAAAAATACAAAATTTCAGTAAGAAAATATATTCTGAAATTTTTTCTTTTCTTTTTTCATGCTTTCAGATAAAATGGTTTAAAAAGAGTTAAAAGTATGTTAGCTTCTTTTTCCAAACTTCAAACAGGTACATCCAATTCATTTAATTATTCCAAATAATTTTTTTTTTTGCATACTAAGCTAAAAGGAGTATCTTCATATTCTTAGAGCAGTTCTGACACCCTAATGCCTCATCATTTTGTTTCTTTTCTGAGAAGCTCCCACTGACAATGTGCGACAGGTATTTTGAACCAAGAGGTGCCTCCATAAAGTAGGAAAGTAAGAAAGTAAGAAAGAAACACAGTTGTTTTTTTCCTTTGTTGGTATGCTTGGCTTTGGAGATGAAAATCAAGATATATAATTCTTCATTAGCTGCTGTTTAATGTAACACCTTTT
>VZTR01010133.1:42797-61398 GCA_013400775.1 Chaetops frenatus | reverse complement strand
AGCAATGCTCACATGAAGCAATGTTGAGTTACATTTTCCAACTGCAATCTGGAAATTGGATGCAAGAATATTGTGCAGGACTTTGTCAAGTACCTAGAAAGGAATTATGCCTTTTGCTCTTCCCTAATCCACCAATGCTGTAATTCCATTGTAACAGGCTACCAAATGTGTCAGGCACAACTTGCCCTTAATGATACCATGTTGACAGCAACGAAGTACATTTTCTATGTGCATCAATATGTATCATATAGGTAACTGTTTTATAGTTATACTTCTTTTCTGCCTCCTTTCTCCCTCTCTCATTGGTCTGTGTTCTGGTTATAATCAAGATAACACAAAAGGATTACAGGAATGTAGATGCATTTGGACATGCAGTCGGCTGGAATTTTTTTTCATGCTCTTTAATGAATTGCAGCTGAGAAGTCAACAGAAAGGGAATATAAGCTCTTGCTGCAGTTCAATGCTCTCTGCATGAGTTGCGTGAAACTTACACTCTTGTTGCAGTTATGTGAATGACTCTTTTTCCACTTCCTGTCCCTTTTTCAAGTGATGGACAGTGAGCAAATGCACTGACATATATTAGGGTGGCAATGGAATAAGTATATGCATGAGACAGTGCAGTGCTAAAGAGCAGCTGATGTTACACTCACTTCTCCTTGTACTACACAGCAGCTTTGTTATGACTTCCCTAGATCACACAAGAGTGTAAGATGCCTCTCCTCTTCCTGTAACTTAATTGGATCCATTGCTCATCTGTCAAATTAGCAACAGGCACTCGTCCATCTGTGAAAACTGTCTGCCTCTCTCTCCACCAGGAACACTGACACGTCTGCATGTTGCCACGTGCCCTGGGAGCCAGAGCTCAGACTTCTGGCTTGGGGTTACATCACTTTGGCTTCTACCAACTTATCATCAGAGATGTTGTCCCTGATTCTGACAGCAATAAGGAGCAGAGAGAGCAAACATAAACCTGGAAGGAAGCATCATCTCCTCTAGATATGTTTTTCTTCTTCCTACATCTTTTTTGCCTCATCATCTCTTTCAGTGTGCTTGTCTTACACTGGATGATCCCTGTTGGCAATAATCTGTCTATTTTGCTTTTCTTGTGCCCTCTAGAGCTGTAATACATCATGAAAAAGGTCACTGTAATAAGCACATTGCAACACATCAGAGACATAGATTCTATCCCAATAGGCACCAAATATCCTGAGCCTCTGAGACAAGAACCAATGTCCTAGTCATGTGCCAAAAGCTGATTTATTTCTAGTAACAACCCTGTCAACTCCTAATCTAATGCATTCCATTATCAGAAGTTAAGAGTTACTTTACTCGTTCATAGCAATCCTTTGCCACGACAAAGGGCACTGCGTCCTGTAGCAGGACTGTTTCATCTGAACTTATGGCTAGATTCAAAAAATGAAAGAAAAGTGTTTTTCAGTTTTTGTATATATTCCTGCCCAAGTAAGATGAAAAGCAGAACTGTAGCTAATGTTCAAATGCAGATAATCTTAAGAAACAGAAATTAGATCCCCACACATCAGTTTAAGTGCTTCATTTCTGTCAGAGGTTGTTTATTTATCGTTTATTTATGCTTTGTAAATGTATTGGAGACCATGGTGACATTAGTGAAGGGACAGCAATGCTCCAGGAGGTGGTCATGACCTGCTTCCTGAAGCTGCCTTGTTAGGAACATACTTGAGGGTGGTGAGGAAGCTGAAAACACCAGTTTGCCTTACCTGCACACTGAGCTGCAGAGCTGTGCCTCACTTTGGTGTCAGCTGGAGCCGGATGAGATGAGCGCCAGGGTTTATTTCCCGTAAGGTTCCATAGTGAAGAGGCCTTAAGATTTTTTAGGTGCTCCCAGCCTTTCCAGCAACAGACCGTGCAGCTGTAAGTGGCAGCAATCACTGCTTGGAAAATGTGAACTGGGGACATGTGACACTTCTAGCCTCATATCCTCCAGCACCACCACTTCCTTTACCTGACCAAAACTGTCCCCTCTGCCCACTTCAGAAATAGCAGCCTCTTCTAGTCTTGATATTATTTCAACCGTCTCTATTCACACGAAATGAACGTCAAGCATTATTCAGCTGCGCTCTATTGCAGTTCTATAAAATCTTTTGGGCAAAGTTTTTCCAGCAAAAGCAAGGAGAGAGATTCCATGTGATCAGGCCTTCTGTCAGGCAGATGGGAGATGGATGTACTGCTGAACACCTGTGGGTTGCATTCAGCCACATCAGCTAGAAAAGCTGAGCCACATCTGATTTAGATGGGACCCTCCTCTCATGGAAATGTGTCATAGAAATCAAGCCTTCAGCTGATGCTTTGCTACCAGAGGCAAAAAACATATTACCAAATGGTATCAAATATCTCCAGAAAAGTTGGTTCTTAAGGAAGAAACTGCAAATTTTCACCCCCGTGTGATATGACCAAGGACCTCATTTTCTGGCAGTGAGGTCTTTTTACATCCTGGACTAGTAACTGAAAAGGTTGTTAATGTTCTCAGACCCCTATTCCATCTCTTCCCTTGGTGAGGTCAGTACTTCTCTCTTGAGAGGAGAACAACCAATGGAGAAGGGGTAAATGATATTCAGGGGTCTTGTAGAAACTTTCCATTATTATCAGTCTTCAGCTGTCTTCTCTCGATTCTTCCCTAGCTAGACCTCTTGAGAGGTTTCTGTTCTTGTACTGGGTATCTGTAGGCCATATCCTCTAACACCCCATCCAAAAAAGGCCAGCTTAGAAATGAGATGCACCCTCAAAATTAGATCAGAACACAGAGGGTGAATTTGTATCTTCAAGAGTGAATACCAAAATTTCTCAGAGAAGTATGCTCTAGTGTTTGAATAGCTTGAGAATTTTTACCATTAATAGGCAGTATTATTTGTGTTAGACTACCATGGATGAATACATATATCAAGCTTTCTGTTGCAAGTCTCCTTTCATATCTACAGGTTCAATGTAGGCATGAAAGGTTGTTTTTATTCAGGACTCTCATTTTCTTCTATCTCTCTTCTAATTCCTTTTTAATTTTTTGGGACTACTTTTACTTGATTAGTTACCTTGCCATCACTGGTGCTCAATACTAGTAAGAGTAGGAAAGTGTTATCCAGTGATAGGGAGGGGAAATTTTGTTAATAGGGAGGGCACAAAACTGCAGTGTCTAGATGTGGTCTAATAAGTGCCAAGTAGGAAACGGAAATGTCTTTGTTTCTATTCATTCAGCCATGGGCCATTGTTGTCAAGACTTAATGCTGGTCCATATTCCATTTGCTGCCCACCAAAATGTCCATCTTCTTGCACAGGTTCTGATCATCCCAGAAGTAGGATTTTACATTTGTCTTTGTATAACTTCATGATGTCTCTGTCAGCCTGTTCTTCTAGCCAGAAAATGTCTTTACACCTGAAGAGTAGCCTTTCCTAAGAGCAAAAAATCTCTCTCCTGTTTGATGTCCTCTGCAAAACTAATGAGCAAGCCTTCTGTCTCTTCCTGCAGAGCACTGGTAAAAGTATTGGAGAAGAACAGTCTCAAGACAGATCTTTGTGGTGCTCCAGAATTAAGTCTGAGAGAAGGGTCCTGCTATGTTGCTCCAGTTGCTACTGGGGACAACGTGTTTTGTCTCTATCATTAAGGAACACTTGTATTCTAGCCTGAGTTTCTAGCTTCTTCCTGTGCACCTTTCTGCAACCACTGCTTTGTCTTTGAGCTGTTTCACTCCGGTGTGCCCTGGGCCTCCAGCCTTGTCAAACATTGTTGGGACTCCCTTATGAGCTGCCAACTGGACACAAGGGCAACTTCAGATGATGAATACCTGGAATGTTCTGATAAAAAAATACAGTTAGTCTGGCCACGCTCTCCCAAAAGCAGCAGCCAGGATTCACTCACTCACTCACACACTCACTCACCTACAATTCTCATGAGTCCTTAATGGGCCCAAAAATTTTGAAGGTCAGCTGTGGATATTCTTGCCACTGTTGGCTGATTCCTTTTGCTGTGTTTTGGCGAGCACAGAGACCATGCTGTTAGTGGTTCTGTGTATCTGAGTCCAATGCTTGTGCATGTACCTGTCACTAATAGAAGATTATTCCTTTATTTTAAGGAGTGTNCAAAAAAAAAACACCACACAACATTTGAAACTTTGCTGTGAGGTAGGAGAGGACTTAAAAAATCATTGAAAAAGTTACACACATCCCCACCAGTCTGAAGATGTTTGCAACAAGCCAGTACTCAGTATCAAGATTTCAACAATCAAAACCACAAATCTGTGATACCCAAAAAACTCCTCTCCTTTCTTATCTCTATGACCACTCTAAAACAATAGCTATGGGCAAAGTGGTAAGCTTTTGCCATGGCTGGAGATACAAAAATTTACTTGAAATATAATTTTAAAATACTTTTCTCAATGTCCGTTATGAAAGTGATGTGAATAAGACTAAACTTTAATGAAAATTTTGAGTTGTCTGTACAGGAAAATGCATAATCTCCAGTTAAATATGCACAATAAAGTCAACATTTTATCTGCTGTCTCTGCAGTTTTAGCCGAGGGAAGATAACATGCTATAATTTTGAATCATTATTGAAAACTTGTTCACCACAAAGTATTACCAAATGTACGCAATTATACCACATTCACATTCGTGCTGACACTGTTCCCTTGAAAGTTTAATATTGTCTAATCACAAGCACAGAGCAGTTAAGAAGACTGTGGGGATTTTTGAGGATATATATTCAGTACACTGATATAGATACATCAGTGGAAAGGCCCAGTAAAAGAATTTCTTGATTGGTGTAATTCAGCGAGCTAGTTAGAGGTCATAATTTACTGCCACTCATTGCACAGACAAAAAATATTTCAGGCTGCTGCTGGAGATAAAACATTTAGGATAAAAAGGACTACAGTGGACTAAAGTGATATGGTGTGTAAAAAAATATTATCAGAAAAAAATTTTTATAGCACAAAAAATAGCTTACTTGACATAGTCCTTTAGAGAGACAATGAAATATACATGCGAAAATCAATACTTTCATTAAAACTTAATCTAAACGTTATGCAAAATATTTATGGTAAAATAGTCCACCCTAAATAAAGAAACATTTCAAAATATTTTGATTATTACTCATTTAAATGGGATGAACACTGCACAGAGGAGAAACTTTGTTGTCATTAATTAATCCAAACACAGACCAGGGATCAGTTTGGGGAAAACTTTTTACTTGTTAGGATTTCTGTTCCTGAATAAAAAAGCAGTTTATCACTATAACATATCCCTTCCATCTTAATGTGTGTGTTGTCCTCAGAGCAAGGACTAGACCTCAGTCCTCTCCCTGTAAAAGCTGGCGCCATGTCCTTAAATAAATCATTAGATATTGGATTTTCAAATCCCCCATTCCTTTACAAAGCACAGAAGAAGGTTAAGTGAAGGATTGGAGGGTGGCCTCCTACTCCATAGCTAGTATAACAGGGTCTTTTTTTTCTCTCCATGCCAAGGATGGTGACAGTTGCAGATATGTTTACATAAGACCTGTTTTTTAAGCATCAGTTTTTCTTCTCCAGGCACCACTATGAACACATGAATGTATACAAGTGTGTTTGCATAAAAATAGAAGACCTTGCAAGGGAGTCCGTTTTCTATATGGTAGAGTCCTTTACAAACTCTTAAGTTTTTTTGAACCAAGAAAAATTATCTCCATATAGAAAAGACAGTCATTGCATTGTTCATATCTGTCCATTCCTGTGCTTGCTGTGAACATGGGTATATTNTTGGCACAAAGATGGGGGTTGAAGTTTCTTGAAAGTAATCAGAGAAAGCATTTGGGGAAGTCAGAATGCATAATCTTCTCAGCATTGTGGGATAAGAAGTGATAAAAATAAATTTCACAGTATAAAAAGGTAAGTAATGATTTAAGGGTGGCAAGGTAGTTTTTACACTTATGTACAAACCTGGCTATAATAGGTGTAATAAAAACACTTTCTGCAAATCCATCTTATATTAATATTTCACCTCCCTTTTTCCCCCTTCGTTCCTGAATTTCTCCACATAACACAACGTAGCAGTTCCTCTCTTATTCCCGCAAGTTCTTACTGTTTGATGAATAACTGTCAATTCTCTTCTAAATAACCTGGGAATTCCTTCCTTGCCATGAGTCTTCTGTAAGAACGATCTACCTGACCTAGCGTTTCAGTTCCTTCTGTGCATTCAGAGGGTTTGTAATTATCCCCATGTCTAACAGGAACATCTCTCAGTCTCTTTTAATTACTTTGCACAAGGTCAGGGTATCTCTCAGAACCAACTCCTTTAGCAACTCCTCAACATGCAAGCGCTTCTCTATCTAGTGAACTAGAGAATCTGGAGCATGGGCATCTAATATACTTGTTTTCTTGAGTTTTGAAGGGTATGTCAGCACCTTGGTTGTCTTAGTAGGATGAAAGTTGCTGTTTGCCTAAAATAAGGTGATGTTTGTTCAAATTTAGTCAGCCATTTTAGGGCTGAGGGATACCATCCGTCCTGACTAGTTTCCTCTCCTACTACAAATATCGTGGACTTATGTAATGAAAAATCTATAAGGCACAGAAGGAAGAAATGTCCTCGTTTCTACTAGACCTTAATTCCCATGACACTCTCTAAAATTTTGTTGGTCACCACCTTATTTTCAGCTATTCCAGTTCCTGAGTCTCTTCCCAACAACCCAGCATTTACATTTTAGGAACATGATCTGAGTGCCTAGAGAAGCCAAATGGACATCAAGCAATGTGTTTCATATTCCTGCACCCGTCTGCTGCATACCTACATCTCATGGTCTCTCTGCTTTTAACCAGTTTAAAGCAGTGGCCCTCAGAATTTCCCACTATTTGTCGAATCCCTCCTAAGCAATTCAGGGAAACGGTGAAGAAGGAAACATGAAGCGTCGGAGATATGATACTGGCAAAAATATTTTTTCTTTAATTCTTATTTTTTTGCTTTACGTACAAACAGATGAAAGGGACTGTGATGGAAAGTAGGTAAAAACTGTGGTTTTTGCATTTGTTTCCAATGGTGAATAGCCGTTGGATGTGAAAACTTTTGCAAACACTGCCACAGTATTTTGAAAAAGTAATCGTTGTTTTCACCTACACAAGGCCTGGAACAACCTGTTTTCTGCTGAAGTCGTCATGTGGTATGCAAATAAATTTATGTTCTTGTACTATCACAGGTTTAGGCCTTGGTCCTCTTTTTAGAAGGACACTGATCTGCCTGTAAAGAACAAGGAATATCGGATTAACTGACTGAAATCCATGCATAAAAGCTTTGAAAGAAGTTCTGTTTGCACTCTGGCCATAGAACGCTGTCTGGCACATGCCAATCTGACTTAGTTTGGCTGTCCAGCAGTGGGGCCAAAAGGGAACATGGTACTTGGCCGACAGGTCTTGTCTTTTTTGCTCTGCAAAATTGAGGCCTTGGTTCTCACACAGTTGGCAGTCCCAAAGCAGTTTGCAGCGCAGACACAGCTTGATCTGCTACCTCACCACTCTGCACAGGCTTGCGATCCATGGCTGCACTGGTGGGGGCCATCACATCAAGTCAGCCTTCCAAAAGGGATTCCACAGAATAAGTTGTTTTTATCACGCTCTGGTCAGTGTGGTGCTGGGTGCTTCATTGTAATTGACAAGGTTCTTGGGCAGCTGCAGTGAAGCCTTGGCATCATCCAGGAAACAACCAGAAGACGGAGACAACTTAATCCAGTACTTGCAGGAATAGTTTTTTTTAATTTTTTTCCAAGAAGCAAAAGTTACAGATCTAGTTAGATAACAGTGTGAACAATATATTTCCTTCAGCTTCTGCAAGATGTCAATTTTTGATTTAAACTATATTTTAAAAGGTCCCCAATATGGACTTAACATACTTCAAAACTCTCTAGTGATTATAACAGGGACCACTGAAGCTTTCCCAGGCTCTATCAATATTAGTAATATGAGGACCTTGAGGGGATTTTTCTGGCAACAGAAAAGATCTGGAAATTCACACGAGGTATTAATTATCCAGAATAAGTGTAGGCTGGGATGGGTATGATCTTCATAAATATGTAGCCATTGCTAGATTTTAGAAAGAAAGCTCTTTTACATATTTTATCAAATTAATGATGTAATGATGTAGAGCTTATTCTTCCTACGTCTGCATTATGTAAATTATCCATAATATAGGATGACAGTCTAGATCTCTATCTCTGTGGTTTCATTGACTTTATTAGGAGGACTTAATGAGGAAGGTTACTTGTGCAAGGAGCAGAGGGATCGAGGAGATTGGGTTGCATGAAGCAGCAAATAACCCGCAGCAGAAAGGACCAGGAAAGGAGTTGGTAACTTAAATGCTGGACTCAATAAAATATGAGACTGAGTGGAGCCATGTAAAATGGTACAGATCTAGGCTGAAAAATAAAAAATTTCCTGGATGCAGGAAATGAAAAAAGAGGTCTGCAAGTCAAGGTAGAATAAGAAAGTATAAATTTCTTTCAACAGAACTCATATATTGAGAGGTGTGATAATGAGGCAGACAGGCAGCAGAAATACTTCAATTCCAATTAATTTGCAAGTCAATTGAAAAAAAGTTATGCAGCACACTTAAAAGACTGTAGATTTTTTTACATTCCAATAGAAAAATTAGAGAGGAAGTGGACAGTATTTAATGGAAATTGCAAGGAAGAGCCCAGGAAATCAAAGGTTCGAAGCCTCCATAATGAAAAAAAATAAGTAAATATAATTATCTGTGTTACAATGAGTATCAGGGGAATTAATAATAATGAGCTAATTGTCAACAGTGCCAACCTACCTAACTTTCACCTAGAGCATTTGCAGGTTTTCCATTCTTAGTTTTTCTCTTTAGTTTGAAGAGATGTTATCATTTTGAAATTTAAACCTGTAAAAAAATTCTTAAAAGCTAGTGCTCTTCCCCTTGTACTACTTACAACTTTGCAGTTTACTGCTATTTACAATGTTTTTTCTTCCTCATGTATAGTAGTTACAAAAGGAAAACAATTTACATTGAAAGAGAGACAGTCATAAAAAATGATGACACCAGAGGTTAGAAGTAAACAAACCGGAAAATCTATTTATGGTCTCTTTCATGGCTCAAAATCTAAAGATCTCAAATGAACACTCTTCCTAATCAGAGCTGTTCTTTCTGATAAATATCATGTGGGATTGCAGATAAGAATCAGAGCTGCTGCTAGGTCTCTCTCATATTTCTTAAGAGATCTTGTACGATACTGAAAAAATTACCTGAGTTTCTTAGCTGTGGGGAACAGAACATGGATTAATGCAGTGACTGCTGAAGGGTATACCTTGTGTTGAATTTAAAATGAAAGTTGAACCTTCCAAAGGTTATGTTATTCTAGGGACTGATATTTGAACAACTATTACTTCTCATATTAGGGATGGACCCATCACATATATCTCATACATAACTTGACAGATGTTCTACAATATGTTCTTTTTTTTTTTTGTGTCTGTCATCCTTTACACCTGGTCACAGTTTGCATTATTTATGCTGTTATAGTATCCTCTGCATACTTTACTACTTTGTGAAGCCCAAATAAACCTCTTTGTACCTTTATTTAGTTTTATAAGACCACTCTAGAGTGGAGAAATATCTGTGGATATGTCCATAATCCAGGTTGTACAAGGTTAAAGATCCCTCAGATTAGACTTGCATACTGCATTGATAGTTAATAAAGACTTTTGAAAGTATTGTAAGACTTGCGGATATAAGTTTCATCCTTTTATTAAATCAGCTAGTTCAGCTTGAAAAAAATCATATTAGTATTTTTAATAAAATATCTTCATTTTAGCCACATAGAAATTTTTATTACAAGTCGGCTCTGAAATAGTGCTGAAATGGCAAAACCAGGATCTGTCTGTCCATTCTGTCTGTCTGTCCCCTTGCTGGTCAGATAAAACACCCAACTTCCCATGATCCTCACTACACAGCCAGGACAGTCCCTTTGGGAAGCAAACACGGGGCTTCTGGAAACATCCCTGACACAGCAGAGTCTATGTATGTACAAGCACTTTTTTATACTCTGCTCCCCGCAGAGGAGTACCCTGGAATTTGGTACATGCCTAGCCTGTGGATCTGTGAAACTCCTCTTCAAAACTGTCACAGTTTGTTTCAGCTGTAAAAGCCACAAGGGCTCTTTCTCGGAGCAGCTGCTGGAGGTGTTTTGTGAAACCTTGCTGCCAGGTGACTACTTGGTATACTGCCTCGCCCTGGCCATGGGAAACACAGCCTTGATTAAATCTGTCTGTCTGAGGAGCTACCATCCATTCTTAACATTTTATCCTGACTACTGATTCATTCCTTTCATTCACTTGTTCTGCATTTGAGACTTCTTTGATATTCCTATAGAAAAAGACTATTGTGTTTAAAAAGTGTAAAGTCTTTAATAGAAAAAATGGATCTTCTTAGTTTTGAGAATATTTCCCTGTTTTCAACATTTTTTCCAGCTTTTTACTGGTTTTCGTGTCCGGATCACCATTATAAAATGAAGGGCCAAAAAACTTGCTCAGTAGCCTTTTTGTCTACTCTTTCTCCCCATCTAACTGTGGCAA
This sequence comes from Chaetops frenatus, assembly GCA_013400775.1. Lineage (NCBI taxonomy): Eukaryota > Metazoa > Chordata > Aves > Passeriformes > Picathartidae > Chaetops > Chaetops frenatus. The sequence continues at coordinate 50,815 of VZTR01010133.1, read as the reverse complement.
TCCACGGGAGCTGCAATATAGAGGAGAAATTGTTCCCACAAGCTTTCAAATGTTTTGAGCCCTGAGGTTTTGCGAACTTCAAAAAGGATATGGAGAAGTTTTTTTTCCCCACATGTTCCACCTTTTAGTTTTTTCTCTTGGTATCTAAAAAACTTCCTTTTTCTATGCGTATTGTATTTTTTTCACCAGCTTCTCAAATGCCTGGCTTTGCTTCTATCTCCAGCTGAACACTATTCACTGGAATTCATAACTACTGGATTTAATCTCTATGTGTATCGGCTTTCAAAAAACAGGGATAATTGGAAAACCTCTCTTTAATTGAAAAAAATAAGTGTTTCTCTGGCTTTCCCAAGGACATCTTTCTTCTGGAGGACTCATCATTTCTATGTTTTCCATAAGGCAACTTGTCTCTATCTAAGAAGGATTATGAAAAGCACCTGTAAGATTTTTGCACCCTAAAACCAATATCACAACATGCTGGCTACAGAAAATGCAAGATGGGAAGACACTTTCAGACTTATCAGTCTCCATCCCTTCATTTCATAGGCCAACATATTATATAATCCTTCTGTTAAAATATTTAATTTCTTCTTAAAAGTGGCTTTTGTTTTTGCTCACATTGTTCCTGTTGAAAAACATTTGCCAGGACATAATTCTTACTGGTGCATACAGTTTAGTTTCTTTCTGAAAATTTTTTCATGACTATAAGCATTTATTCTTTTGCAGGAACTGCCCTGCATCCTGTTTCTTGGTAGACATCAACCCCGTGATGTTATTTATAAATCAAAACTGTTTCTCTTCCCAGTCTTTATTTCCTGTTTTAAACAAGCCAAATTTTTCCAGTCATCTCCTGTATGATCATCTCTACATTCCTCACTTCTCGTAGGTGTGTAACATGGATATATGCCAGGATAATATTATATTTCTGGAACATGAAAACCAATATGGATATAAGAAAGAAAGTGCATCTGGCTTTTACAAGGCTGCAGCTATTTGCCCTTTGCAATTATACTTTATTTCCTCTCTGGACAGTGTTCTAGCACTACAAATTTGATCTTCTACAGGAAGATCATCTGTTACAGCTACACTGTTTTGAATGTGATGAGGAGTAGAAAAGGCCCACATGTCTGGGTTTACCTTTATTTCTTTGATGTTACAGTTTACTCTGGAGATACAGTGCCCCAGGTCCACATGTCCAAGTTTTCTTAATCCTCTTTGGTAAAAGATATGTAGATGTGGAGCTGTGGATATGGCTTTGCGGTGAACTGGGCAGTGTTGGGGTAAAGGTTGGACTAAAAGGATTTTAAAGGTTACTTCCAAACTAAAACCCCTCTATGTTTTTATTCAAAGCCAAAGGGGCTCAAGCACCTGGGGGTGTTACCTAACCAGCCCTCAGGGAAAGGTTGTATCACCTGGAGATGATGTGTTGAAGATAGGCACTGTGACTTCTGAGGAAGGAATTAGTTCTTGACAAAGCCTAGAGACTGGTGTAAATTATATGCTTAACTTTGGACGAGTTGGCCAGCTGTATTTCTCCTGTAAGGATGAAAAACATAAGAGAGTGAGCAGAGAAGCTAAAACTTGTTTTCTTTTGTAATCTACTTTTATGTTTGTAAGACAATGGTGTATAACTCAGTTTTTTAGCATGTAATTTTCTGGCTAACGTAATCCATGAACGAAGCTTTATTTCTGATGTGGGCAGGTTGGCTGAACCTTGCCACTGTAGGCAACACTAAGGTATTTTAGTTTAATACTTATTGTATGTTCAGAGGATAGGGAAAGAGAATAATAATATAGTACATGTAACAGAGATACTTCTCTCCAGCCACTGCTGCCTACGGCAAACCAGTGCTGCATATACCCTCCTGTTTCTCTGTTCCTGATGGCCTTACAAAAAAAAAAAAAAAAAAAAAATTGCAATTATGACTAAGAGTCCATTAAAATCAATGGACCATTAAAGCCTGCCTGGTACATCTGGCAGAAGACAATTCACTACCTTCAAGGTCCACCCAAAATATTACAAAGTTTCTTGCTGTCCACAGGCACTCTAACCAAGAAATGTGCCTGAAAATGAAATACTGTTATCTTGCTGGCTGTAAGCTAGGCTGCTGTTATATGTTCTTAGGCTTCCTGAACTGTGAAGATAGCTATATTTACAGAGGTTTTTTATGCAGTAGCATTTAAACACATGGTGATATACTCTTTGCCTTTGGTTAACTGGAAGAGAATGTTTTGTACACAAAACTTGAACTAAGCATTTATCTTTTCCAACTTGGAGTTTCTGGCCTTGAAATTATAAAATTTTTATACTTTTAAACAATTCTGTCATACCGAGGTCTCTCTGATGGAAAGGCCAATTGCTAAAATATTTTCTGCTCTTGACCTTGTGTACCTCAAAAAACCTGGCATACCATTTCACTTGTACCTCTGCGCGCAAGATTAGTTCTCCTGGCATGAGTAGAACTGGTCCCAGGGATTTGGTTAAACATATTTAGAAGCATTTGGAAAATCTCATCCACAGATTATATTTTTTACTCTGTCATTTTAGCTTTTTATTAATGACACGTCATGCTTTTTATGAATGAAGCTCCCTGTGTGAAAGAAGAATTTCTCACATTCTTACAAAAGCAATTCAAGATGTCTAAATCTAGGTATACTGCTCAGCTGAGCTGATCAGGCCTTCCACCAGTCAAGAGAGAGAGATACCTGTGTAAATGACAAACCATTCTGAGGGTTCAAGCAAAATCTCCTTAAGGAAATGGCTATATAGCTTAGTCTAAGCAGTCAGCATTTTGAGGATGAAAACAAGCAGAAGAAATTCCCTCCTGTCTCAAAAATTACTATTATTTCAGAAAATAACAACCTGTTGAACAAGACAAAATATTTACAGTAGAGAGAGCTTGGTTCATTTTTGATGGACAAACGAAAATTCAGTAGATTTTTTTTTTCATTTTACATGAGCCTTTCTTTGGTTGCCTTAGAACAGGAGGAAACTGAATGGATTGTCCTGACGCTTCTTCAGTTTTAACCCAAAATTATTTATTCACCTAAAAAGAATATAATTATCGCTAACTGGTTCTTAAGTTTTCACTGAAAAGTAATATATTAAAAAGTATGAGATAGAGTAGAGATAAATATGAATAAGTAGCAGGATAGTGGAGCCATAAAATAGCTTATGGAGTGACTAGAAGTAGCCTTTGATTTTTTCTGAAAAGCTACTTCGTAACTTAATCACACACACTTCTATGTACAAATATTTGCTGCTGTTCGGCAAAGATGTAGATATAGCATTATTTTATTGCTCATATCTTACCTATGAAAATTTAAATAGATTTTAAAATCAACCATCTGGATCCACGTTTAGTTACTTGGCAGCAAACAAATGAAATGAACAGTAATTTTTTTGTCCAAGCACTTTGAACCTTAATGAATATTAAAACTATTGTAAAGCATATACTATAATACCAACATTAGATTGTTTTTTCAGGAAGCTAATAAGTAGCTCCAGATAAGTTAACTGCTACAGTAATTATTATGATGGCACAAGTATAGCACTTTTTTCTCTGTTAAATCATCCTTATTTCAATATTTTAGCCTCACCCACCAATGGGTCTCAATTGAGCAATATCTACATTGCATCTACCAGTATGTGTTTAATAAAGTATTTGTAGCTGCTGGCTGCTCTACAAAGTGTGACTGCCGAGGTAAAGAGAAGGCCTTCATCTCTCTGACTTCCGTGGGATCTATATAGGTGTTCCTTTAGATAACTGATTGCTGTCTTTATAACATTTTTTACAGTGTTTATAACATCCTGATCTGCAGTACTGCAGGATCAGTACTGCAATCTCAAGGAATATTCTTTCTTCTGTGTTTCTGCGGACTTGTGCATGGAGTCATTTATATTTCAAGATAATTTATTCTAGAATAAATTGCATGATAGTACTAGGATTTCTTTTCTTTCTAGCTGTATATGAGGAGCTGCACTTGATTTTGCATAGTTTTTTCAGTGTGAAATTGTAAATTATTCTCAGATGCTTTGCAGTTTGGGCATGGAGATTCATGAACTTCAGTTAAACCTTTTGATGTTCTCTGTCTGTGATTAAAGGAATATAATAAATCTACCCACAAAGAGGAAGTTTAAAACTGAAGCTGAGAGCTTCCTAATAACAACCTTATAATCTTTCTAAAAATATGGGCTTGCTATCAAACAGACAAATATATTTTTGCTATAATTCCTCAGATTAACAGATTTTATATGAAGAACTGAACACAGTGGTGTACCAAACACCTCATCTTCTTTCACATCACCTGGAAATTGGAAGATAAAATGCCTTTTCACATAAACTGGAATTCACTTTGATATCATAAAATTGTGATCAAAACAGAGCAAACCCCTGAACATTGTTAAATGGGTATGAGACATCTCTGGGCATGATAATTAATAAAGATAATCTGGGAATTTTTTTTTTATAGCACTAGGTGTACATTTAGAGGCTTAAATAAGGTCTTTCTTCCCATCCTTTCTCCAAAACAACAATTCCAGAAAAGGCCAGAGGACAACCAGGTAAGTACAAGCCAGTACTCTTGGGTCCCTTTGTACTCTGTGCACTGAGACTTCTCAGAGCACATTTTTTGGTGCAGGAAGGAGAAGAATTTACCAAGGGTCATTTATTCCTGGTGGGCCTAATTTATACCTATGACTGTGTTAGATGTTGATGGCAGAACAGCAGATCATTGAGTATAGCAAGGCATTCAAGGTTTTTTACCATCATATTCTTTTATTTAAGATGGGTTGATACGGTAGGGATGGGAAAAAGTCAGGTAGTTATTAGTCTGGGTAGATTTTTGTGTTTGAAGGGTGATTGAGTAATAAAACAGCTTTACCCAGATTTTGGCAGCAAGGGAATTACAACAGTGGTCTGCACTGGGTCCTCTCCCAGAGACTGGTTTAAAATATTTAGTAGTGGGGGAGGGGAGAAAAGGAGACCTTTCTTTTCTGGTGTGCAATGAGTTCAATTTGAGCAACCACCGCCATTCCAAGGGACTCAGAGGAATCGACGGATAGCGACATGAAAAAATTAAACAAATGGCAAATGCTAAGTCCTTTATCTGGATGAAAGGATGCTTTGCAACAACACAGACTTGAAACTGCCCAAGGAACAGCTCTGTGGGAAACGTTTTGGAGGTCCAGATGGGCAGTGAAAGGGATATGGGCCAGCAGCAAACCCCAGTAACAACAATGGCCAATAATGGCCTGGGCTGCACAAGCAGGGACAGGAAGATCAAGGGCAGTCATTAGTTCCCACTACTCAGCACTCATTAGACCACACCTGGTTACTTCATCCAGTTCATCCATGGGAAAATGGATACGTTCAGGCGAGGGCCCCAGGGTGTTGGGCAGCCCACAAGGCTTATGGGGAGCTCCTGAGATGGACATTTTACAGTCATGCAGGGAAAAAAAGCAAGAAAAAAAAGAGACACCGAAAAAGCAGAGTTTCATCTTGGCCATAAGGAGAAAAAAAATTTTCCTATGAGAACAGTCAGATGTGCAGAAGATGCAGTCTTTGGAAGTTCTCCAGACACCTCTGGAGGATCACAGAGCTGATGTACTGTGATCTGAAGGCCAAACCAGTGGCCTCTTGTAGTGGTTCCCAGTCTGTTATCCGCTACCCCTGTGACTTCTCTAGGAATGAGACCCACAATAATGAGCTATGCCATGATATATTTACTGAGGGACTTTCACCAGCTGTGCCATGAGATGCATAGCTAAGGGCTTCCACAGGCACGATGACATACTGAGGGAGTGATAGATTAATGGGCGGAGGCTGGATGACCCCTGTCATTGCAATCAGCCAGGTGGGAGAAGGAGGAATGCTAATGTGTCAGGGTCCTTTTTCATTTCTGCAAAAATTTCTGTAATCTCACTCTTTCATACTCTCCATATCCATAATTTACATATAAATTGTCTTCCTCACACACAGACCTCATTTATGATGGTAGTAACAGAATATTTGACTACACCCTCACTTCCTCTTATGAATGTATAAACAAGAATTTGAAATCCTCCATGGTAGCGGATGAGAATATGGTCTCCCCACAAACAGGTCAACAGGCTTTTTTCTTCACCCCAAAGCAGGAGCACTTATTTTGGTAAGATTTGCACCTTCGACTGCATCAAAGTAAACCTGGGAACAGACGTATATAGAGATATATATTTTATATTTTGCATGTCTAGTGAATTTACCACTGGCAACCTAAAAGTATCTCTAATCTGTTCCTCCAACAAACCACACTATTTGTGAACAAGTGTTTGTGAAATTCCTGTTGAAGTCAACCAGACTTACTTAATGCTTTCATTCTTGGTGTAAAATGCCACATACATATTCAATTTCCAAAGACTTCTTCCTTTTTATTTTTATGTGGGCTCAAATATTCTTTAAGTAAATAGCACACAGCACACTAAGGGGCTTTATAAAGAAAAAGGCAGATTACAGCTTTTTTTTTTAACCCCACATATAGTGAGGGTGTGCTGTGCAAGGCAGTTCACAGTGTGCTGCTTATCCTGATTTCTGCTCCTTCAAACTTAAATTACTACATCTTGTTCCTGTTAGGTAGATTTCTGACTTTCTATGCTCCTTTTCCTTCACCATCATCTCTTTTCTATATTTTGCGTCTCTTCAGCAGCAGCCTCTAAGAAAATGTGGGATATATGTGGATTTATCCTGGTTCTGCCACTCTCTGAGTTCATGTTGACATTGGTATTGCTGTACCAGAGTGATGCTGGAATAGGGTTAATTTCATCAGCATGCTCGCAGCAAAGGGCAGAGTGCCTCTGAGAGGACCAATTCGGTCATTTATCAGCACAAAATTTTTTGAACTGATATGAAAACCACTTAAGAAAGAAGATATTTTTTAATATAAGTAATTGCTAATTATAATCCAAGGTCAAAAAGGAGAAGCAGGAAGCCTCACAACACTACTTGGGAAACTGAAGACATTTAGTCAGAAAACGTCCTCTCTCTTTGATAGCTTTGTTCTCATTCATCACTTTGTGTTTTGTACTTCATGTAAGAAATTATAGCCATTTTGAACATTTATTTGATAAAGAATTTTTTTTTTCTTATGACTCTTTCTTGCTTGCTAAAATTATTTTCTTTTGTCATATAATTTGTCACAAGCTTCCTTTTCTGTTTATATCTAATTCTTTCTATCTTTCTGAAGATGATCTGTTCCCTGCTCTTTTTATCAGAGACTTTATATAACTTCATTTGCACATACTTGGAATCTCTCAAAGTTTATAAGTATTCCCATGTAGTCAAGTGTTTAGGAGTACATACAGCTGTCCAATCTTTCCCAGAGAAAGGTAAAAAATAATTATTACTTCTCTGGCCTTATAAAGGATGCCCCATATTATAATAAGATTAAAGACTTTGTCTTCTACAGCAGAAATCACAGTATATACTAGTACTTAGCCTGTTTAATTTTTTATCTAGTATCAACTCCAAAATTAATAAGCCATTAGTAATTTTAGAGCCCTCGGAACCCTCTGGGAGTTTTTCCTTTAGATATAAGCATCAGCCTCATTAATGTCTTTATAATTTATTCATGACTCTTTAATGTTCTATTAAATTCCTCTCTACTTTCAAATTTAGAATTAAATATGTGTATGAAGCATGTTCATTTCTGACTGAGTAGAGGCCCTCCAGGAACAAAAGGATTCAACATTTAGCTGATGAGTGGCTGTCACTCTCTTGAAGCAAGGTCAGCTATGAGTTAGATTATGAATTTTGGAGGGAGAAAATTGTAGGCCATTTTCTTTATTGTGATCTTTCACCACTGATATCAAAGTGTGTTGTACATCTAGCATCAGTGAACTGATACCTGGAATGTTATCTTTTAGCTTCAGTAATGTTGTGGTTTAAAGGACAACAACTTTTTTTTCTCCTTCCTGGGGTGGGGGGTTCTTTGTTTTCTTACTTCCGCCGGGGCACAGTTTCCAGCAGAGGTGAGGAGCCCAC
>VZTR01010133.1:30752-42083 GCA_013400775.1 Chaetops frenatus | reverse complement strand
CAGTTGTGGGAAAAGCTGTAACCAGGGGAAGACTTGTGTCACATGTGAACTAATATCCTTTCTGGGCGGGAGTTCACAGTGATATGGATTCTACAAGAGACTTATGCTTCTTGTGGGAAAAATCTCCATGGTGAGACAAGAGAGACTCTTCTTCCAATTGGACTGATGAAAGCCTATTTCAAGAGTGGTAAATTGACCAGGGGTTTTCTAAGTTTGTTTCTCTGTGTTGTTGGTGAGAAGGATGGTGGTAAAGGAAGATAAATGAGGTGGGAGAAAGGAACCATCATGGGTGAGGGGCTGGGGGGAGGAAGAAGAAACCACCTGGGGGTTGATTTTGATTCTGTTGTCTTTTGTTAATAAACTATTTTTATCTTTGAAGTTTGGGCCTGTTTTGCATTTCTCTTAATCCTTATTCTCATGAAACCACTACACTACACTCTCGCCTGGTGTGAGCAGGCGAGCAGGTGAATGTGAAACCGCCAGAAGTAATTAACTTCTTTTCTGGTATAGAAGAAGAAGTTGCAGGACACAGGTTTTTTGGCATCATTAAATTTGTTAAGGCTAGTAATAGAATAGATGCTACTCTTCAACCAGCACTTCAGGCTGGATAGTAAGCATCCACTTACTCTCCTTTCTTAAGACAAAGGCAAGAGGGCTTAATAAATAATTAAGGGCTAAAATCAACTAAAGTAATGAAGTCTCAGATTGTACAGATTTTTTTAAGAAGTACTTCTGTACACAGGCTGGAAACAACAGCTCAGCTTCTACATGCTGAATTTGGTGCCTCTGCCTGTAAAGAATGGGAGAACAACAGCAGAAACACAATAAAAACTGAAACCTTCTGACTCCTGCATATCAGAGCAGCTTGGATTTCCTGGCCAAACTTCACAGGAGCCAGTAAATCCTCCTTTACCCTTGTGTCTAGAGAACACATTCAGTATTCACTTCCAATGGTGAAGAAATATTGAGAAACATAAAATATGGGAAGAGCCTTGAGAGCATTCCCCTATGATCCATCTTCAGCTGCTGCAGGGAGAGCTGGCACGTCATCAGGATCTGGCAGCACAGGTTGCTGAGGAAGAGTGACATATTGCCATTCTTCTGAGGAGTAAGTGTTTCATCTGGAGACAGGGACATGCTGCCCTGCTACCTCTCACGGTAGAGATGAGAGGCCTGCCATCTCCAAGGATGTAGTTTCTGAAGTGCTGGAAGAAAAAAATTGCTAAATATTTTCTGGCAGAAAATGCATGTGAGTTATTGATTGAATCTTACTGTCAAGTAATCTGAGCAGAAAATTTCTGTGAGGAAAGACCAAAGTCTCAAATATACATTTCACCATTTTTAGGAACATTTATATCGAATGATGATGGGCAAAACTAGAGTCCCTTCACTTCATGTAAAATATGCTTCCAAAGTTCAATAGCATTGTCATTTAATTCAAAGGTTTGCTTCAATCTCTATTAGCAACTTCTGTTTGCACTGGAGTTGGGAAAATAATGAAAATATTATTCATAGAAGTATTAGTCTTCAAATTCCATTAATCTCATTGAATAAATTATTCAACTATTTTTATCGCTTTCTTCCCTCTCACTCTCCCTCCCGGGGGAACCAGGGATTTTCAGAAGACAAGCCATAAGAAGGAAAAGGTGCAGATGCAGGTGTGGACCCAAGTTTGAGATGCTGCAGCTGTCCAGGTGCATGAAAGGTGAACATCCAACACAGAGTTTTGCATGGCTCCTTCATTTCATTTTATGTGTGGGAGCCAGAAACTATTTCTGCACAAAAGTTCAAAAAGACACTAGAGAGGCATAGAAAACTCCATCACATCCTGCATACTATTCAAACAAATACACTTTCTTCAGAAGTAGATTGTGTCCTAAGGGCCCCTTCTTATCACTTGCCAGGGATGGAGTGGCAGCAGCAGCTTCTGCTTGGTGTCGGCAGCTAAACTTTGTTCTTGCTGGTCCTCTGAAAGTGTCATGCAAAATTTAAGGGTTTGTTGTGACAAATCTGAAAACTGTGCTCACTTATATATGGTATTTTTTAAGATAAATTTATGAGCTCAAGATCTTAAAATTTGGACTATTTGCAGTTATTTATATTCAAGCTGAATTCTTCATCTCCTCTGATGAAGGAGGATTTAGAAGGCTGCAGTCTGCAACCCATTGTGGAAGTGTCTATGGCCTCACATATTTGCAGCCAGAAAGGTACCTTTGACAGTGCACGCCCTCCCTGTCTGTACCTGCTGAAGGGTGGGAAAAGACCTGACAATCACCTGCGCTCTATAAGGTAGAATATGGGTTCTAAACAAAGGGGCCCTGATCTGAAAATACCAGTTCCAACCTACCACAGGACAGCTCCGACATCAGGTCCCAGAACTGGTCCTCCTCTTCATCTAGACAGGCTAGGTGTCAGAATATGTAAGTAGCTGTTTCTTCTCAGCATCTTGTACAGGGTGATATACAGACAGCTTCTAGGAAATTTTGTATAAAAGTGCTCAGATATGATTTTTATCACTGCTCATTGTCAAAGGCAGTCCAGTGCCTTTACATCCTTCTTAAATTGTGAGGATGGATCTTCATATGGGCCTTGAGGTGAGGTTCCACCAGTGCTGAACACAGGGGGACAATCCCATCTTCTGCCTTCCTGGACATATTGTGCCTGATGCACCCCAAGATGGGCTTTGTCCCAGGATGGAATTTGCTCTCCTGGCTGCCAGGACTCGCTGCTGACTCACACTGAGCTGCTGCCGACTTTCACCCCAGGCCTATCTCTGAAGGGCTGCTCTCCAGCCACTACTCTCCCAGTTTATATGTGTGTCTGGCACTACTTTGTCCTAGGTGAAGGACACATCATTTGGCTTTGTTAAATTTCATCCTCTTAATCATAACCCAGTATGTTACATGAGGGAGTCTGGGAGGAGAAAGGAGAGACACTCCTTATGATAGCAGATACAGAGAGAAAGAGGTTTTATATTTCAGGAGCTCCTTTTCATACGGAGGAATCAAAAGCTCCCGCCTTTTCTCCTGGTTGGCTCGGGTTATAGCCTGGGCCATCCTCTGGCCATGGAGGCATGCTGTATCCAGTTGGTAGAGGTCTATGCAAGACTTCTCATCCAGGGGGAGAGACAAGCTTGTATTCTGCCACACAATACTCTAATCTATCTTGATCCCTCTGCAAGACCTCCTGTCCCCAGAGAGAATCAGCAGCACCTCCCAGTTTGGTATTATCACCTAACATAGTAACTGTGTATTCACCTCCTGCATCCAGATAATTGACAAATATATTGAACAGAACTCATGCTTCCATTGAGACCCAAGGAGCAACACTGGTGACCAGTGGCTAGCCAGACGAATCCCTACTCACTACAACATTGAAAGTTCTGCCTTTCAGCCACTTTTTCACCCAGTACACCATCAAATCACTTATCCCACAGCTGGACAACCAGTCAAGAAGGGTGCTGTGGGGGGAGACAGTATGTGGGACTATATCCCATTGTCATGTGCATTGTCACTGACAAGGCAGGGAGCACTGGAGGTGGCAGCTGCTCCCTTTTATTATCATTTGCAATGGCCATATTTTGTGAAGCATGTTCACACTGCAACGCTGACATCTACTTACCTTTCCCTCTCTTTTCATTTTCACTTATTTGGCTGCCTTTTCTGAAAGACCTGTAGCCTTTATCCCAGTACTTGTTCCTGGAAAACATTCACTGTCTATGGATAGTTTGGAAGGAGCATAGTAGACACTGAATGGCATGTATGTAGATAGTAGATACCATGGATGGCTCAAATGTGACCAAGATACTCTGGTGCCACAGAGTCATAGAATTGTTTAGGTTGAAAAAGACCTTCAAAATTATTGAGCCCCACCATAAACCCAACACTTGTATGTGCACCACTAAACCAAGTCCCCCAGGTGCAACATCTATGTGTTATTTAAACAACTCCTGGGTGGAGTACTCCACCACTTTATTTAGAGTAGTCTGTTTCAAAGTCTGACAACGCTTTCCATGAAGAATTTTTCCTGTTACCCAATCAAAACCTCCCCTGGTGTAACTTCAGGCTGCTTTTCCTTCTCCTGTCATTTGTATCTTTAGAGGTCGACCTCTACCCGGCAACACCATCTTAGCAGGGAGTTGCAGAGAGCAAAAACATTGCTTGAGGAAAGATGATTAATAGGCAAAGAAAGCTCCTTCAGTTTGGATCTGAGTCAATTTTGCTCAAAACGTAGGCAAGTAAGGAATTCTGTGGAGGACGCAGAACTGTATTTCCTTGTAGAACTTGTATGTGGAGACTTTTAAGTGTGCAGGTCTACAAGTTATTGTAATTTTGTTCATCAGGATGATCAGAAGAGGGTCAATCACAGTCCATTTCATCCATTGTCAGGATATTCAAAGAGAATGCCACTGCAAAAATCACATTGAAACAAAAGTTTTTCCATTTGCACCATTGGGCCAAAGTCCATTTTTCTTTTGCACTGATAGCCAGTCAAAAAGAATTGGGCTGCCCTTATGCCCTGTTCACTAGACGTTCATAAATGCAAGAGGTGCCAGTGGAGATGGGAAGGGAGTAACTGAGGTTGAAGAGACCCTAAGTCATCCTAATGATATCATCCGTGGGTACTAAGCTTGAAATTCTTTCACTCTTCTGAAAAGTTCTGCTATATATTTTCTTTGCATCTTCTAGAAGACTGCTATTCTTTGTTGGTGTGAAGATTTACAAAAAGTATTTTCTCGCGATTATGCTTCTGTTGAACACAATATTTATCAGTTAAAAGTCATCATAACAAAACGCCAATCTTGCACCTTGCAACTTTTGCCTTGCTCATTTGTCAGCAAAGTAAGTGCATAATTAGATCCTCTTCAATCTCACAGCAAGTCCTCACGCTCACATGGCCTTTGATGTGCCTAAAGAATGGAATTTGGCCTTTTCCTTTATCATTCTCAGTCAGGTTCAAGGTTCAACTCTTTGGAGTGCTGTATTTCATGAAATTGAAATGTCAAGAAGTTTCTGTTTAGGATTCTCTCCCTCCGTATATTTCTGGAAGCAAATTTATATGTCCTATGTGTTAATTTATAGACCCCTTAGAACACATTATTAATGGAAATAATATCGCAAGAGAGAGAAGACATTGTTTATATTACCTATATACCATATAACATAGACAAATTAATCACCTAAACAAGCAAAAATTTGATTGGAGTGCTTACATTGATTTCATAAATGGGTGTCTCATTATCCATTTTGAATTTTCTTTTTGTGCTTTGGATCACATGATAAGTGGATGTCCTTTATATTTTATATGATAAACGACACTGTCTCTTGAAAAGTCATTGGGGATTATACAGAACCTGATAAGATGGTGATAGTAAATGGTGTACAGCAGATTTTAATGCAGGATGAAAAGAATGCCCTGTGTTCAACTCTCTTGAAGGGGTTGTCTGACCAGCTGCTGTGATGCACAATACCTTTGCAAACAACAGACATAGCTTCTGTTTGGTTGATTAAACCTCTTTCACACTCCCTGAAATAAAGTGTGTGAAAGAAAAAAATTTTAAAAATATAAAGAGAACCCTAAAGTTTCCATTTTCATTTGTGTTTTACCGATTTATGCCACCTTGTTTCTAATATATCTTCCATTGCTAGGAACTGGCTCCAGCTGCTTGGTCACTTCCTGCGAGTAAGCAGAAAATCTTAAAAAAACCCGAACTAGCAGACGTGCTAATACAAGAGACAAATTTTGTTATTCACTGTAAATATCTGTGTTGGTCTGGATATACACTCCTATGCCTCAAAGTCTTCTGGCCAGATTTAATTTTGAAGATACAAAAGTCTTGTGTTATATCGATACTACGAGTCATTAATTAGGAAGAGATTTTTCTGTTTAAAGAAGGGGATCAGGAAAATGTTGCAAGCTTTAGCCAGCTTATGCTCTTTACACAGGGTCTTATTCAGTGTGATTTAATTTATGGGGTCTCTGGGTTTCTTTCATTATTACCAAATATTTATATTGATGCAGTAAAGAACAACTGGGAAAATGTATCTTTTGTCATAGATATCTTGACTGTGAACAGGAACCTGTATATAAAAAATCTTTTATGACAGCCTGGTATGTCCGTTTCACTCTACCATGAGTTACATCCTAATTAATATGTGGTTTATTTGTTAGAGAGAGAAGCTTTTATTTTTATACGTTACCTAACAAAATGAGAAGATAGTCACACTGAGGACCGAGGCATCATACCAGGCTCTGATTGGTGAAAGTGGAAAGAAAATTAATTTTTACTGTTTTGCTGGGATTGCATTTCTCTGAGTTCCCAATGACTCGCTTCATTATGAAATGAGACTCTATGAATACATACACAGAGGTGAGAAGCCCTGGATTATTAGAGGATGGATTAGCAGATAGATATGTAAAAAAGATTCTTTCTGGCTCTGGATGATAACAGCTAAGCCTGATTTTTTTCACTAAGCCAGATGCCAAGAGTTGATTCTGATATACTGGGATCTGGAGACATGTAGAGGAGCGAACCAATAGTATTATGCTACTCAAGACATATTGTGTATGAATGTATTTTTGGGTTGCCTTTAAGCATTCTTGTCGCAGTGATGCATCTCTATTGACATAAAATATTCAGAGTGGAATTGGACACTTGAAAGATTACTCTAAACCTGTTTTCATAGAAAGCAGAGAACCAGTAGGGAAAGCATTTTTTCCTCTCTCACCCTCTGTGTGACAAAGGTGTGGTCTATGTGCAACTGTTATAACTTTTCTACCTTTGATGCCAGGCTAGCAACATGGGAAGCCCAGAGTCATATTTGTGGAGACCACTAAAGGCCAGTTGGTGTTTAGTAGTCCCATCACCAATTCTCTCAGATGTACTTTGAAGGCTCAGGCATTCTGTGTATAGCCAGGGCCATGGAGATGTGAGTAGCAAACCACGCAGCTATGATTTATTCAGACTTTGAATAGAAATGTTTGGACTCAAGGAAAAGCTTTTACAGCATCACTTATTTGGCCAGTGATTGACCATTGCCACTGGTAAGAATTTTGGCAGAGGACAGCAGTTGACCACTGTCTTCAGCACTTTCTGGTGGACATTCTTAACTGGTGAGGACCTTCGAGTCCACTTCTTTAGAAAACGAGAGTTTTCAGCTGACTCAGGGCATATATTAACAGTCCAGCTGACGTGTGTTTTCTGTGTAGTTGCCTATTCTGTGTTCTCTGTCCTATGTTAAGAAAGAAATACAGTGATAAAATCGCTGTAACACTGAAAAAGTAAGCTGGGAAAAGTCACAAAAATACAGAAATTCCTACTTTTTCCTACCGCTTTTTCCTGAGGTCGATGCAGACGTGTTCACAAAACATCTTTCCATTTGTGATGTCTGACACAGTCAATCACAGCTCAGATTAAAAAAAAACCCCAACCAACAAACAAACAAAACCCAAACACAGACAAAAAAAACCCAATCCAAACCACAAAGGTTCATAGGGGTTTTTTCCTTTTAATTCTAAAGCTTTGCCAAGACCCATTGTAGCACCTGTTATCTGCACTGCAGATTGTCTACATATGTCACTGTGCCTATGACTGGGCAAATGTCCATCAGCAGTGATGCCACTGAAAAAGTAGGAAGTAGTGCACACCTGCAACATATTCTGGGGTAAGTAAGTAAAACCCTGTATGCAACTAAATGGTGGTGGAATGTTGATCACTTATTGCGTGGAAATGTGACTGACATGCCAAATTCATCTGCTGACTAGCATCATCCTTCCTCTCAGGAAGGAAGCCTTCATAGTTTTTTCCATATTTTTTTAATACTTCATTTGGCATCTGTAAATCATAGCAAAACAGCTCATGTGGAAAGAGAGGATTTAAATTGTTTGTCTCTCCCAGGCACTACTAGGTTATCATTCACAGCTAGAACAATATTTGTAGAATATGTGTATATTTAATATTTTAAAGAGCAGCCCTGGCACTTTGGTTGATTTCAGCATTCTCAAGGTTTTGTCTATACTGCAGATATTTTCATCTGGAAGATGTGCTCTCATTGCCAAGTGAACCAGCCAGAGGAAGATTTTAATGTCTGAGGAAGCAGGCACTAGAATAAGGGAAGATTATTGTAAGCCTTTTGAATGAAGGTTGTCAACCATGGAAGACAAGGGGAACTTTCCAAGCAGGTTCTGCAGTACACACAGTCTGCCTACTGTAAACAGGGGATTGCTGGTCCACAAGTCAGGGTACATTTAATGGAAGAAAGTTGTTTATAAATTTTGCAGATCTACATGTGATATATTTCTTTCTGCATTTGTCACTAAATGATGACTTCCACAAAGTTGTGACAGCTCCGCTGATTTTCTTCCAGGAATTCATCTGATAGTATAAAACAGTATTTCAACCTGCTTACAGTGCCATGCTCTTACTTGCTGGATGCTATTTGCAGTATTTTTGCTCAAAGTTGTAATTCTATTTTCCATCTGTGCAAGAAAAATTGTTAATGGTTAATGATCCAAAAAATGGGCCCAGTGGAAGGAGCAGGTGCTTTGCTGAGGCCAGGTTTTTATCTCCCCAAAACCGAGATCTAAGGGAAGAAGGATATTTTTTTGATTGTGGTGGTGAAACCTCTAGTCTGGACAGAACAGACGTGAGGGAACACCCACCATCAGAGACTACATGCTGGGTTTTGACCTTGATAAGGGAAAAGGCTGGTAAGAAACAAATCCTGCTGGATAGTGCTTTTTGTCAGGCTAATGACACAAAATTACAATAACAAAACTGGCTCTGTTCTAGAACTTTCCCTTGTTCGCCTGGGAAGGTATTGGGACATTCACATGCAGGCCTAGCAGAGTTCATCTCTTCTGATGGAGCATAAACTGGTTCAACCACACTGACATGAGATTTCGCCGTCATGATTTAAAAAGTGTCATAAACAATCCAAAATCTCCGAAATTCCCCCAGACTCATTACTGCGGTCTTCCACTAAAAAAGTGAGCATGACCCAAAGAGCTGCAACTGCCCACCTACCCTCCAGGACATTCCCACCTTTCTTGCACATATATAAACCCATTAAACTTTGTGTTTCCTAGGTTCTCTCCACTCCCAATTGATGAAGACTAGACCAAAAGATATTTAAATTGCAGCAGTCAAGTGTCATTACTAGATCCACAGGTTGTGATATCTTTCTATTTTATCCCTTTTTTCTCTTTTGTGTTTTCCTTATGTATGTTCTTAAGTGATATATTTATTCTTTTATATTGCTATATGTTGGTAGGTAATATCAGGTGGTTTTGGATAATAGTATTAGATAATATTATTACTTAATAATATTGTATAATAGCCAATTATTAGATAATAATATTATTATAAAGGATATATGCTAAACACCAATCATTCAGTGTTGTTTCACTCTAATCTGCCCCAAGGAAGAACCATCTCTATTGGGAACAAGTCATAACACCAAACACAAGTTCTTATGAGCTGCCTAAAGGTCTCTTTTTTTATCAAAAAATTTTTAATACAGGAGGCTATTTAATCAAGAGAAAAGGGAGAGAAAACAACTAAATGCTGAGTAATATTCAAGTTACAAATTTTTTCCTTTTTAAGATATTGAAGTAGCTGTAGATGAAAATCTTAATCTGCTGTGCTCAATCTTGGCTTTCACAATAACAATGTTCAAGAAGTGCTTACGTCTATATTCTTAAATCTTGACTTAAAACAGTAGCAGGAATCTGTTTATCTGACCATGTCACATGAACTATACCCTTATTAATATTGTAAACTTTCAGGGGATCGCATGCACCTTGCCTAATCTAGACCAGCTTTCCCCCGAGTCACATTATGCACATACATAGTCCAATGCACTAAAGAATAATTTGGCTGGATTGGGGGGATGGAGTAAATGAACTCCCAAATTCCCTGTGAAGTTTTGGTTTGCAAGGGTGGTGGCTGGGAACAGTGCTGATCTGAATGATGGAATGTCCAGACTCTGCTATGCTGTACCTTGTCATACCAATCCTAAGAATGTGAAGGCTAGGCAGTACCCCGGAAACAAAGAAGACAGAGATGAGAAAAGAAGGAAACAGGAGATGAGCAGTGAGCTTGTGGCAGAGTAAAAATTGACTGAGCAATCTGATTGCTGTTCCTTTACCCACCGTGCCTCTCCAGTTTAATTTAAAAGATGAAATGAAATTGCTGGTGAGAAAAGCAGAGTTAGCATGAACAATATGCTGTAATTAGAAAGGGCACTGCTGGGGAGAGGAGCATCAGACCAGCCAAAGAGAAGTTTTCTGTGTATTCTCTCTGCTTTTTCTCCTGAGAGGTACTTGCCTTTTATTCTCAGCTCCTTTGCTTTCACTTCTGTTGTTGCAACTTTCACCTCCTCTCTAAAATGTAAAATGTAATCTCTTTCGGTGTGATGGAGACAAAAGGAACTGATGTTTACTCTACTCCTAAGAGGATAAAAATGCCACAGCAATGATTCTGCATGACAAGGAGGTGAGCTCTCAATAGCTGAAGGAAGTAATAGAGTTGCTGAATTTTCGAGATCACTAGTCATCAAGATATTTTTTCAAAATTGTCTCCATACAGAATAAAAAATCCTGATAAAAAAGATAACTGTTTTTTTACACTTTATCACATTTGTAAGTCATTTATCAGTAGTTAAATCAAACCAGTGTTAGAGTTATTTAACCCTGAATACAACAGAATATACTGGCCTTTCAGTATTATATCCTGCTTTAAAGAAAAAATAATCGAAATTATTTTCCTGGCAAATGAGAGATGGTTTGGGCTTGTAACTTGCTGTAACTGTTTATGAGCATGAACTCAAATTATTGTGCCCTCGATTATGTAATAAGGTGTAGCGGTTTCACATTCACCTGCTCGCCTGCTCACACCAGGCGAGAGTGCAGTGTAGTGGTTTCATGAGAATAAGGATTAAGAGAAATGCAAAACAGGCCCAAACTTCAAAGATAAAAATAGTTTATTAACAAAAGACAACAAAATCAAAATCAACCCCCAGGTGGTTTCTTCTTCCTCCCCCAGCCCCCCACCCAAGATGGTTCCTTTCTCCCACCTCATTTATCTTCCTTTACCACTATCTTTCTCATCAACAACACAGAGAAACAAACTTAGAAAATCCCTGGTCAATTTACCACTCTTGAAATAGGCTTTCATCAGTCCAATTGGAAGAAGAGTCTTTCTTGTCTCACTATGGAGATTTTTTCCCACAAGAAGCACAAGTCTCTCGTGGAGTTCATGTCACTGTGAACTCCCGCCCAGAAAGGATATTAGTCAACATGTGACACAAGTCTTCCCTTGGTTACAGCTTT
>VZTR01010133.1:0-30356 GCA_013400775.1 Chaetops frenatus | reverse complement strand
CAGCCCCGGCACGGCCCCCAGGCCCTGGGGCCTGGAGCGGCCGGCCGGGGACGCGGTGTTACCTTCCCCGCAGACGGAAGTCGAAGAGGCTTCAAACTTCCCGCTCCTAAAAATGTAAGCTTCGCAAAGACGCCCCTAATGTTCAAGTGGCTACATGAAGTGCCCATCTTAAAATTAGCCAATCCGTGGGCTCCTCACTTCTGCTGGAAACTGTGCCCCGGCGGAAGTAGAAAAACAAAGAACCCCCCCAGGAAGGAGAAAAAAAAAAGTTGTTGTCATTTAAACCACAACATAAGGTTTGAGCATAGGTTTCCAGAGCCATTCTGCTTTGCAAGATCTAGAGAGGTGCTCAGCAAATGTGCTTTCCTTGCTGTGGGTGTCAAGGGCTCCTAAACCATGACACGGAAGAAGCAAACAGGGCTTAGTAGCAGATCGGTAAGATTTTGGCATAATCATTCTCTGCTGTCCCTGGGGATTAAAATCAAATGCCAGGATTTGGTATCCCTGACCCAAAGGGGTCCCCTGTGCTGCTTAGGACCAGCTCATCTTGTTGCACTTCAGGATTCCCCTCACCTCTTTATGTTGTCCTTTCCTTAGGAACAGTAACTGGATTTGCAACAGAGCTGTTGAGGCTTCCTGTACCCTGTCCCCGCCCAGTGCAGTGGCTAGGCACAGATGTGAATTAATTTCATGAAAAATCCTGCTGTATCTGAGGGGAGAAAAAGGAAGTAACCCTGAAAGATGGGCAACCTGCAAGGGAACACATATTCAACAGTGTTATGCACTCAGCAGTGACTGGGTAGTCAGTGGGGAAACCAGGTGTAATTTATTGACATTAACATTAAAGACCACAAGTTTGAAAAAACACACTCAATCTCTGTTCTGTTATGGTTCCAAATTCCTCTTTTTTTGGTGGCAGAAGAGCAAGAACTTAAGAAAGAAGACCATAATTTGTGTGTTTAACCCATTCAGCCCGGTGAAGGATGAGTTGTATTTCAAAGCAGACTTTCAGAATCTGCAAGCAATTGTCTGTATATTAGTCCCGAATAAATATTTTCAGGATGAGTTCAGAATTTATGAAGAGGGACAATATCCGGTAAAGCACTAAGAAGCAAGCAAGCAAGCAAGTAGATATAGCAGAAATGCAGTTATGGTAAAGACAGCTTTGAAAAGAAGAGAGAACTTACAAGCCAAGGTTACTTTAGCCTGCAGTAAGGGAAGATTAATAATTAACCCTCGATTGCTCAAATGAATTGTATAATAATGGATGCCGTGAATGTCTTGTGATGGATGGCTAGACAGAATTCGTGCCATGAACATGGTGATTTAACTGGCATACAAAACAGGTAGGAAGGAGTTTTCAGTCAGAGAAGGGCACAAGGCAGCATCTGTCATTAGGAGGGCAAACCTCACCCCCTGGAAAACAGCCGTAGCCTCCAACCTGTGATACATGGGAGGAAACTAAAGAAAAAGGACGTCAATCCTCGGAGAAGAGCAGCCACGCCAGGCTGCACAGAGACTGATGGATGTGCTCAGGAGGAATCTTTATCACCTGGAGCTTCACTGTGGGTATCTGCACTTATATTGGATGAGAAGCTTGCTCAAAACTGCTTTTCTACCCTGCAGTCAGCTCAACCCAAACAACATTTTGAATTTGCAGTTTGAGTAGAAGCCTAATAATTTCACACTGATTCACTGTAGACAGAGATAAGACTATAAATACGTGCATTGTACAAAACATTGTTTTCCTGATACAGCAGTGGCTCTTCAATTTACTGGCTAAGGTAGCAGACTTGGCTACCTGGCAGCTTATAAATGCCATGTCTGTGTTCTTGGGACATCTGCCACTAAGTAAATTTGGTGCAAGCTTTGAAACTTTTCTAGGTGGTGAATGAATGTCATATAAGGCTGGCCAGCTGCACCAGAGGAGCCACAAATTTTCAGAAAATTCACCTCCCACCACATGCCCCTACCAGCCCCAGGAGGGCCATTTGGGGTCTTCTCTAGTGTCTCTCTTCCCCAGGCCATGAAAACTTGATTTGACCTACTGGGAAAAACGTTAGAGCCTGTAAAAATAGTAAGCACTAAAAAAAAAGCAGGAAAAAAAAAAAGGTAAAATTTTCTACACTGATGATAGGCAAAATCTGGGGGGGGGGGGGGGGAACCCCCTCCCAACAACAAAAAAACTCACACAAAACAAAACGAAAAACCAACAAAAAAATCCCAACACAATAAAAACGACCTAAAGCAACAACAACAAAACAGACAGAAAGTGTTTCTCATTACTCTCCTTGCTGAACAGAGGAAAACTAATTTAAAAGAAACGGGAGGAGGGTATGTGACACAAAATTGCACTGCAGAAAGCATAAGAGCTTTCTTATTTTTTTGCCAGATTTTGTATATATTTTCATGTTCTACCCAGCAGATGTTGTAGAGTACAAACTCAAATAAACTCCTAGACAGGCGTGTTTCTGCAAGTGCAAAGAAATGGTGACATTCCCAGCTGCACCACGTCTGCTCTTCCCTTCCTGACTGTAGCATAAACCTATTAGCCATCACTGTAACCATTGATAATGGGGAAAGCAGCTTAAAAAAGGAGAGTGTATCGGAAGTGTACTTAAATTGTGTACTTTAGTTCTGTACTAAAGACATGGGAACTGAGTATTAAACAGTTTCATAGATATACTAGTAAGTAGCATAATTATTATCAACCTATTGCCCTAACACGTTCTATGATTAACAGAAAAAATTCACCAGTTAAATACGGCTGCACCAATTTCCCTGTTAAAAAATGCCACATGCACCGGAAATTTATGACCAATGTCTCACTGTGGTCC
Organism: Chaetops frenatus; assembly: GCA_013400775.1. Classification (NCBI taxonomy): domain Eukaryota; kingdom Metazoa; phylum Chordata; class Aves; order Passeriformes; family Picathartidae; genus Chaetops; species Chaetops frenatus. The sequence continues at coordinate 27,519 of VZTR01010133.1, read as the reverse complement.
TGTAATACATGTGAAGTCACTCATATTTTCAAATTAATTCTTAGTCTGATACAGTTTTCACCTAAGGTATTGACTGTAACGTGTGCTGAATGAAAGGTATGAAAAAAAAAAGAGTAGAATGAAAAAAAAAGGAAAGTCTGAAAACTTTATTCTGAAAAGCAACTCTACCAAACTACACTTTCCTATATTCAGCAGATCTGCATTTATGTCATTCAGATCCTCTCTTGAGTGATTAAAACAAGGTCTCACTCACAGAAGAGCTGACAGAGCTCATAGAAATATTTACATAATGCAGAAGGAGAAAAATTTATTCATTATGTTTCTGCTGTGATTCAGATGCCAGTAGGAGCTGACCACTCATATATTCTCCTTCAAATAATTATGGTCTGAGATTTGTTTATAATTAAAGACACCTTTCTTTTTATATATATCAGGGCTATGCAGCAGCACAGGAGCTGCTTTCCAGGTACCACTCTGGGCCACTATCTTTTCCCCAGAAGAAAAAAATATCTATTTTCCTCAATTGAAAAGACAGCAGTGCTGGCAAGGACAAGCATGCAGCAAACTGTCTCACATAGATCATAAGTAATTATTTGTCTTCAGCGCTGGTTGCCAGAGCAAGTAGATTTGACATCTTTAAAAGGCCTTTTCTTCAGCTATCATTTATAAACATGGATATATTTACAGGTCTTCTTACTCCTTCTGTGCACTCTTTAAATGAATTTTTCCTGTGCTTCTTCCTTTCCTTCCTTTCACTCATCCCCAAATCTTCCCCTTCAACAAGTTTGTCCTGAGAAAACACCTATGTGGGGGACAAACACTTATCAGATTTTAAGTGGATATGTTAGTGTGTTCATCATGTCATATTTTATTGGGGTTTTGATGCTTAAAACTGGGCTTCCACATCCTCTTTTAGAACTCTTTAGACTCATATGGAGTCTGAATTTCAAGCTTGTAAGTCTTATAAATTTATCTCTTTATAGGCTTCAATGATATCTGAAATAAAGTCCCAGAAGCATGGTCAGATAAAATAGAATAGCATCATCTAGTACAACAATTAAGCCAGCCAAGTCCCACAAAACCAAGTCCTTCAGTATTACATCTATACATCTTTTAAATACCTCCAGGGATGGTTGCCCAACGGCTACTCTGGCAGCCTGTACCAATGCTTGACACACCTTTCTGTGCAAAAATTTCCCCCAATATCCAATCAAACCCTTACCTTGTGAAACTTCAGCCTCTTTCTCCTTGTCCTGTCACTTGTTACCTGGCAGAAGAGACAAAACCTTACCTGGCTACACCCTCTTTCCAGAAAGTGGAAGAGAGTGAGACTCTCCTTTTGAATTTCCTTTTCTCCAGGATAAAAACCCGCAACTCCCTCAGCTGTTCCTCATAGGATTTGTGCTCCAGACCCCTCCCCAGTTTCATTGCCCTTCTCTGGACATGCCCCTCAATTTCTTTCTTGCAGTGAGGAGTCCTGAACTGAACATAGGATTGGAGGTGAGGGCTTATCAGAGCCCAGTACAGGGAGATGGTCACTGCTTTAGTCCTGCTGGCCACACCATTGCTGATCGAGTTCAGGATGCTAAGCAGAGGTATAACAGATCTAATTTAACATTGTGGTCTCATTTCTAGTTTGAATTTTTTAGAAGCAAATCACTGCACCAGGGCATCTATGAGCCTCCTAGTTATTAAAAAGCCTAGAGGGTTTTTATTTGTGTTGTTATAGAGCCAGAGTAGCATTTTAAGATTTAAAGAGAAATGTGATGTCTTTTGTCTGCCCTATGAAGACATATATCCTTTTTCTCATACAGCAGTAAGGCTAGCTTAATACTCTGATTGCTGAATTATTTTATTTGGCTTTTTTGATTTTAGAATGTCAAGATTTTAGTTCTGTTAAGTAGTACGTTCTCTAAGCCTTGTTGCATGCTGTACTAATCAAGCTTTTATTAGGTGTTTTTAGATTGTCCTCACAGTGTGCAAGGATCTGTGAGGCTCTTTTGGCCGAGAATATCAATAATGCTTATTGTCAATGCTCCTGGTTGTGGTACTGAATTTACTTAACCTAGTTGCATGTTGGAAAAATTAAATTGTTGCAGTGTGAGAGCAATGTTCGAGGTCCACTGCATATGAAAAGATAATTGATTACTCCCAATGAACAGAGGCTTGCAACTCTTAAGAGAATTTTACTATAAATATGTTGGCACACATTATGCATTTGGCATGCTAAGTAGTACACTGAACTGCTCTCTTCAGCATATTTTAATGAAACGTTGAGAGTTTGGCATCTTGGATAATTGCATTCAGAGACAGAGGTCACAAATGTAAGGCATACAAAATACTCTTTAAGGTGGCAGTTCTAGCAGAGTTTTCTCTTGTGTGTTACTAAGCTTCTGGAATTTATCAGAGCCAGCAATCAGAATCAGTAATGACCACACGGTTTCCTTCAGATTATATCTAGAAAATTCTCCTTCTCCGTATGCCCACTCCCTTANAAAAAAAACAAAAAAAAAAAAAAAAAAAAAAAAAAAAAAAAGAAAGAAAGAAAGAAAGAAAAAAAATAAGGGAAAATATTTTTTCTAAAGAACTTGGCTTTATCTGCTAAAGGGATGTCATTAGCTTCCCAAGTTATACATGGTGTGAGGAACAAGTTCCGGATGGAGGGGTCTGCGTCTCTGTGATGTCTTGCCTTGCTGGCTGGTGCACAGGGCAATGTGGCCAAAGACATGGGGAGCTACAAGGGCCATTCTTGTCTCCAGCAGTGTCTGAGACATGGATAACAGAGGCACAGAACCTGGGGCTTGTTCTACTGCTCCAATACTTTTCTGTCTCTTTTTTTTCCTTTTTTTTTTTTTCTGTGTTTGAGGAGAAAGTTACCTTATGACAACAATACTAATAATAATTTAAAAAAACTTTAATCACAGCTGGGATTTTTTTGCAGCTGAATATTTTCACAGTGGATGTAATCAAAATTTACAAAGTTTTTCTTATCTTCTATCCTCATCTGCTCCAAATCCTACTATTACCTGAGGTGTCCTTCTAGAATAAAGTTTTTCTTACATCCACCGGTTCAAGATTATAAACAAACAAAATGATAGCACTTCACTCTCGCAGGATGGCAAGTCCCTTTGCAAGTCTGGAGATGTGGCCCTGATTCTTTATATTCTTGGTGCCACCCAGTGTTGAAAGTCTGGAACTGGCGTTGCAAAGGCTACCCGTGAGTCTGGCACATGTCCCGCAGCCAGGACCTCACTTCCACCTATTGTGACCAAGCACTGAAGACCAAAATCTTAAACCATCTTCTTTCACAGACTGCAATACTTCAACTTCCTCTGCTGGAACTACGCCCTTCCAGTAGTATATAGTTCTTCCTCTGAGCTTCTTCTCTTTTCCCGATTAACACTAAAAAGGCAGAGGAAATTTTTCACTAGAATGTTTCAAATTTCTTGGTCCTAAATATGAAGGGGATGGTATTAACTATCTTTTAAAAATTATTTTGGGGGACAGTCACTCCAGACACACTGTTACCCCACTGTGATTAATTGCCTTCATATACGTTTTCAGCCAAGAGGAGTAACGTGGTACCTCTACCACACCATCAAGAGCCTTGCAGACAGGTAAGAGTTGTGGGTCAGTGCACGTACATTCCAGAGCATTGGCCTGACTGAGTCACCAGAAAGAAGTTTACTCTTTCTTCAGTGATCAGTTTATAGCTTTTTGCTTTAAAGTATGAGAAAATCGTGACCTAAGAGAGGAGCATATGCATCTCTAAGATTGGTAGTGCCCACTTCCCAGATCACAAATCTAAATTCTCACTAATTTTTATTCTTTTTTTCATATGGGTATTGACTTTTCCAGTGGGTATGGTCTGCTTTCAAAGGCACACAGCATTTAACTGGCCTATTGCCTTGTGACCTGCCAGACCCCCACGTTCACTCTCCTTTTTTCAAATTATTCCCACTCCTCACAAATGATCATAGAATATCTTTAATTGGAAGTCACCCACACCATGTGCCTGAGAGTATTATCCAAATGCTTCTTGAGCTCTAGCAGGCTTAGGTCTTTGTTCACATCTCCGGACAGTCTGTTCCAGTGCCCAACAACCCTCTAAATGAGAAACATTTCCCTTATACATAACCTAACCCCCCCCATTCCCGCCAACACATGGATCAGGTGCCTCAGGTTAACCACAAGTAAAAAAACATGTTGAGGCTTCTGGACCACTGTAAGTGGTTTATTCTTGGTTTACCAGGGCAACATAAGGAGTCGTCTTTTCATTCACACTTGACCATCACATTTTGGACATATATCCACAGTCTGCCAGTTATCCAACAAGATTTCTTTCTTAGGTCTTAACAGAACAATCCCAGGATTGATATTGCTAAAGGAAGACATGGATTTATCTTATATGTATTTTATTCTTTTAAAGGCTGTGGCATAGTGATGAGAGAAGTAGAAGTGGCTCTTTTATTGTGTTTTACAATACCTTTTCCTTTTTACATTTATACTGATTTTGATACAAGCCTGTCTCAGCAGTAACTCTTTGCACTGCCACCAGGCAGCCTGACAGCGCTAAGTCTAGATTTGCCATCCAAAACCCTGGGCAAATAACAGTCATGGCTTACAAGTAGTGGTTTTGATTGAAATACCTTACTGGCATAAAATCTCAGTTGCAGAATGCACTTTTCCAGTCCTGGTACCCAGAAGGGTGCCAGCAGCACTACAGTGCAGCAATATATCAATCAGCCAGCCGGTCTGTAAGTGCATTGCATAACCAGGTAAATAAAAAAGTACAAGACACTCTAAAATATTGCAGATATTTTCCCCTTGTCAGGCCGAGCCATTACAGAAAATCAATAAGGGCTATAAGAAAAGTCACCAACTGCCTGGATAAATCTCATCAAAGAGCAACAGGCAAACAGCAGTGGCTTCCTGAGAAGAGAAGGTCATGGTTCTTCAGGGAATAAACCCAAACTTAAAAAGATGCAATAAACAAATATTTAAGCATAAATATTACAGATTAAGGAAATGTAGAAAAGGAGGTATTGAAAACATTGGTCTTTTTCTTGGTTTCTTCAGCTGCAGAGGTGTCTATTCTCTTTTGACACACACAAAAAAAAAAAAGGAGTTTTGGAAGAAAACACTGATCTAACCTGATGGATACAAGTATGGAGGTAAAGGAACAGTTTCTCCCTGAGAGGCACTTGGGGGCGTTGTTAAATGTGAAGAACAACACGAGCCAGCAATATGCATTCACGGCACAGAAAGTCAAAGGTTTCCTGGGCTGCTTAAATAGATGCATGACCAGCAAGGTGAGGAAGCTGATACTCTCTTCTGCTCTTCTCTCAAGAGACCCTACCTGGAGTATTCTGTCCAGCTCTGGGATCCCCAGTAGAAGAAAATCTTGGACCTGTTGGAGCTAGTCCAGAGGATAGACACAAAAATAATCAGAGAAACAGAACTTCTCTTCTGGGAAAGTTGCTGCCGTTCACCTGGAGAACAAAGACCCCAGGGAGACCTTCAAGCAGACTTCCAGTACTTAAGTGGGGCTTACAAGAGAGATGAAGAGGTACTTTTTGCAAAGATATGTTAAGACAAGGGGCGATAGCTCGAATAGGAATAGTGTAGGTTTGGATTAGATATTAGAAAGAAATTATTTACTGTGTAAATGGTGAAGCACTGGCACAGATTGCCTGGAGAAGTTGAGAGTCATTCCTGATGATTCTTTCTCTCTCAATGGCCGAATGAAAGCAGCACCAGGATTAAAACAGCACCTAGATCACGAACTTCATTGATCAGGAGTCTCATGGATGTCAAGTGCAATAGTTTGGTTTGGCTTAAGCTTTGATCCGGACATCAGACAGCATTGCCACACAAGAAGATTCACTCCCCAGAAAATGCAACTGGACTAAGGGTCTCTGAAATAAGAAGATATAAAGTAAAACAAGAATATAAGAGGAGGAGAAGAAAAAAAATCTACCACCTCATGGAGAAAAAGAAAAAAGAATATCTGATTTTCCAGAAGTGCAAATTCACGATTTAAAGCACAGGTATTTTGAAGAAAATATTTACAAGGAATCAAGCAGGATTTTAATTTTTTTTTTTCATGAGGAAGATGAAGTGTTATCCTGCTGCATGTTGCAAAATTTTGAAATAATGTATCACCAGAACATCAGACTCTAAGGTTCATTTTCAAGATGCATCTGGATATTTGGGGGCAGATACTCAGTTATACTTAGGTATAAAATTTTGACTGAAACCACCAACAGTGAAGGGAAAGGGAAAGAAACTGAGCAGCTGTCTGTAGCGACTCGCCAGCCTTCTCAAAGACTGGTGGGAGAAACAGGGGTCTGAGAACTGTGGTTTTACGACACAAATAGTGACTGGTGAGGACAGGGAGTATTTAAAATATCTGTGGTGCATTCAGCAAGAGGTGAGTTTTTCAAGAGAACAAAGGGTATTTCCCTTTAGGAGGCCTTACGTTCACACAATAGAACTTATACATAGACATGGGTTAATACCCTTTCAGTGCTCAGTCAATGGAGTTACTATTAATCAAAGGATAAAATATATCCATAAGACTAGCTCATGACCTGTTATGGCATGTTAGTACTCTCTAGGATTCTAAGATGGCATATCAGAGTAAGATGGTAACTTCTGTGGTAAGAAAAGGGGAAGATTAAAAACATATCCAAACACAGATATATATACTTTCTACACATAAATTTTCACCTTCACACATTTATTTTTCCCAAGCCTTCCCTGCTCTAGATTTTCTGCACTACAGCATCTGAATTTTACAAGTTAACCTCACATACCATCTCCATCACTTCTGGCATTATGGCAGCAGTACTTTACCACTTAAAGTTGCTACCCAGGGCAATCTTCCTGAGTAACCCCAAGAATTGTAACTTTAAGGTAATGCCATGAATTCAAGCCAAATATTTTTTAACAAATAAATCCCTTTAACATTTTCTTGGTAAAACCATAGTTGCTTCATTTGTCTTCCTATTCACAATTCATTCAGTCACATTGAATGATAAGGGCCTCACAAGCAGTTAGTTTCTTCTAGTTGTATTTCTGCTGAGCTGAAGACCTTTTGAGGGCTGACACCTATAATGACTCAATTTCAATAAACTGTTATTTCAAACAGCTAAATTTTTCTGTAAATTTCTGTAATTTTTTTCTCTGGTATGGGGCTAGGTTTTGCATATGTGCTAGAAACAGTGTTGATAACTCAGGGATGTTTTAGTTACTGTTGAGAAGATCTTAAAATAAAGTTTATTTTAAGCATTTTCTCTCTCTCACCCCACCCCACCAATGCGGATGTTGGGAGTGTTCAAAGAGGTGGGAGGGACAGAGCTTGGATAGCTGGGCCCAGCTGACCTGATAGATATCTCACATTGTATGGCATGATACTCAGCATAGTAAATCTGGGGGAAGACAAATGAAGGTGGTGGGTGTTCACAGTGATTGTATTTTTCTCCTCAACTAACCATCACTTATCATGGAGCCCTGGAGATGGGTGATAACTTTTCCAGTATCTTCTTTTGATTAGTTGGTTGGTTGGTTAAGGAAAAAAAAAAAAAAAAAAAGATTGAGGCTTAAATACAAGATTTAGAAAAATTTAAACCCTAAACAATAAATCAAGCAAGTGCTTCAATAGAGTAACACGGATGTGTTCAAAGAGAACATGATAATGTTGTTGTTTTTCTTGAAGCTCAGCATTCTTCCTTTCTTACTCTTGTAGTTGTATTCAGTCAATACTTGCAGCTTTTCAACTCCTTTTTCTTTTAAAGTGTTTTCTGTGACAGACTGGCAACTCCTTTTCTTAAGGAGCCCAGATATGCCTTTTCTCAGAGTTTGGCAGGCAGCTAAGCTGATCCCATATTGGTAGAAGGCATTAGAAATGCTGGTTGTTCTGCCAGAAGGTACTTGTGAATCTTGGGACCAGGAATAGGTTGCTGCAGTTGGGTCTTCATGGGCGTTCCTCCACCCGTGGGTCTAGGGTTGGGCACTGTCCACTCCTCATGTAGGTACAAAACTCGGAAGTGTAGTGGAGATCTCCGTGTTTGGGGCAAGACTAAGGAGCACAGCATGGAGACCAACTATCTAGATGGAACTGCCAGAGCTCTAGAAAGAAGCTTGAGCTGAGCTGCGGGCGGTGGCACTCTGCCTGCTCAGTGACCCTGGATAAGGCTGAAGTGTGCAAGATCTTCACTGCTCAACAGCTCAACACCTGTGTTACTGTGTGAGGGGAAAGTGTTGGACAGTCACTGTTTGCCCAGGGTTTGCAGAACTCTTGACCCTGTTTACACATGTCCTTGGCTCACTGGTATGCCTCTCACTTGTGGTCTGAGCCAGCAGTCTCCTCACTGAACTCACCTTTAATCACATTGTTCTTTCTCCTGCTCTGAAGGTGCTTTCCATGGGGAGGGTGCTCTGCCTGAACAGACAGGGTACTGCTGTCATTACACTCTCCTGAATTTACAAATGCTTCGTTTTTAATTCACCTGCTCTCCTCCCTCAGGTATTGAGAAATTTTCGTCTATTTCTTTCTGAGTCACATAATAGGAAATAAAGTAAAACCTTTTGCTGCAGTCGCTGGGGCATGAGCTGTGGCTGAGGAGGCAAGGTTTGGACCAACACTGTATTTTCAGTATTTTCAACTCTATTTCACAGGAGGCAAAGTAGAATTGTCCACATTCACAGCATTGTAGTTTGGTCTGACCACGCACAGTGCTAATGTCCATGGACACTCTGTCCCCTGTGGAGCATCCCAGGCACACTGAAGCACACTACCAGCAAACGGCACCTCAGGATGTAGAGGACTGCCTATCCTCTCCACAGCAGGTAGGAGGGGACTTAAGAGACAGGGGGGAATGGAGCCAGGTCCCTGCTTGAGGTGACAGGTAAATCCCCTTCCTCTTCTTCGCAGATGCCCCAATGGAATCATTATCAGGCTCCGTAAATCAGGGGCCTGGAAAACTATGAGGTACATAAAGGAAAATCTAGGGGGCAGCCTAGGGTTAGTCAGCGCAGTTTAAGGGATGTGATGGGGGGACGTGATGGGGACAGTGGATGGCTCCATTTCTGAAAGACACAACAGTGAGCTATAGGAGGCCCCTTGGCCTATTCCTCTAATATAAAAAACCAAAACCTCATGTCCACATTTATAGCAGAGAACACAATTGGTGAGGGATAATCCAGCATGTTTGGACTGCATCTCTCCACAGGCTGTGACCTTGGGCCTTCACTTCAGTAGGATAATCCTTTTCCATTTCCCTTCAGCACAGTGTCCTGTACTGGTCAGATTTTCTTTGGATGAACCTTTTTTCTTTTGGATGAACCTGGTGAAGATAAAGACTGACCACCCCATACACTGCTGCTGAGACAGCTATATGATGACATCTCCATCCTTAGAGTCACTGAATGCTCAACTGGATACAGCTGGTGCCAGCCATACTCAGCTGCTGGAGCCCACAAGTGCAGTCTGGGATGGGACTGAGTTCGTTCGTTCTTTCATTCCATCCATCCATCCATCCATCCATCCATCCATCCATCCATGGCTTTGAGCAAAGGTGTCACAAAGCACCTTAAAGGTGTAGGAAATAGGTAAAGGTGTGCCAGAACAGGCTGACATATTGGAAAATGCCTGAGCTTTGGCCATCATCTGTTTCAAGGCCTTTCTTTTTAACCAGGTGTGGGTTGAGGAGGAGGAGAAGACAGAAGAGGGGAAAATTTTTATAATCCATCAGAATATACCCAAGAGGAAAGTAAATTCTAGCAATGTCACAGTAAGCAGACAGGTTTTGTTTTACTAATACATCAAAACTTCCACTTTTTCTTTGTAACATACTCCCAGCAAAACATAAAGCCATAAATCACAGAGCAGTGCGACGATTGATTTCCCTTAATGACGGGAGACAGTAGGAAGGGAAATCATAGAGACAGGCTTGATTTGCAGTTACAAAAGAGCCTATATGCACAGAAAAATGTACAACTTCCAGTTCTCCCTGCACAATTGCAGCTCAGTCCTGCTGGGGATGTAAACTTCTGTCTGCAAGCCAAGTGGTCATCTTATCCTCTCAGGGCCAACAGTCTATGCCAAAGGCCCCTGAGTCCAGCTCTTATACAAAATTTTTTAGCTGCGTGGCTGTGGTTATTAGAGATACCAAGGAGCCTTGGGACATCTGCAAGACAGAACAAGAAAAGCCCACAAAGGTGACACTGCAGGCACACAGGGTAACTGATATGGCATCACTACCAGCTCAAAGATTTGTGAGAAAAGCCCTACCACNAAAAGAGAGGTGAAATAAGGAAACCCAGCACCATGGAGGATGTTCCTTGGGGCTGCAGAGACCAACACTTCCCCTGAGGTTGTGGCTACGCAGTAGCAAAGGTGCTGGGTGTTGTGTAAGGATTGGTGCTCCCTGTGCTCAGCTGGGTATCTTGTCACTACCAAATACAAGATTTGTTCTCCACAGTTCTGTGTCCTGCTTGCAGCACCTCCTTGTACATTCAAACACTGACCCCATGTGTTTCTGTGACACCATAAACCAGCTACAAACAAGGTTACACCCAGGGAAAAGACAGACACAGCAAGAATTTAAGTCATGCACTATGAGCCTAGCCACCGCAGCTGAGGGACTGTATGGGCACAAAGTGCTCCAGAGGAAGAAGAAAAAGGATTTAGAGTGCCAGGACACCACTAAACTCAGGACTGATTAAAGTTGCTGGCAATGGGCTTTGTGGAAAGTTGAAGCTACATTGACTATTATAAACGATAAAGGCAATGCTTGGAGAGGAAATTGCAGGTCTAGAAAAAGGAAAGATGGATTTTTAAATAAGAAAATTATTAAAGCATTAAGGCAGAAACACACATGCTTTGGTGGCAGAGGTCTTAATCCACACCAGTGGGGGAACAAGGCTAGGCAGGATGTGGTAGATGTCTTACAAGAAATAATAAAGCAGACACTTGAAGTCAGGATCCAGCTTGGTAACAAGCACGTGGGAGAACAATGGCAAGAGAGATTCAGCAGCATGGATCTAAAGCTTTGGTTTGCCAGAAGGTGACTGAGTCTTTGGAAGAGATGTGCATGCTGTGGCTGCAGCCTTCTAAGGTGGATTCCAAGGGGCGTATTGACTTCTGCGCAGGGGATGGAGATAGGTGGTCTGACGACAGGCTTGCTCATGTGCAGCCACAGGGTTCTTCCTTCCCCTCTGACTTCACCTCAGCAAAGCACTGGACCCCTGACCTTCCTCATGTGCCCAGTCATCACTGGCACAGAGCTGCCGCTGAGGAGATACAGTAGCAGGTTTGACCCAGATGAGAGCCAGAGCCTGGCACAAGCCAGACATATGTGGTGACTGCTGGGACCCTGTGTGGATATTGCTGCACAGGAGTGGTGGGACTTGCCAGAGCCCTGGGAACAGCTGGGAGTGATCACAGCCCCACTGCAGCCCAACCAAATATCATCCCAGTGTCAGCAACACTGGGGAAGAACCTGTGGGAGAACAGCAGGCCCCACTGCAGAGAACAGTAGAGATACTGTTGCTCTCCCTAACATGGTACAGGTGTTACGTTTAGAAGAAGAAAATGCTGAACAAGGACCAGAGAGTGTGGTTTTAATCAAGAGAAAAGGTACTGAATACAAGAGAAGTTTTCATTAAGAAGGTGCTGAGACACCACCTAATTCTGAGATTCAAAACTAAACCCACAATTGGTACCAAATACTAGGGCAGTTACTGAACCCATAAATCAACAGCATTTGACTCCGCTCTAGCTTAAGAGAAAAATAATTCTGGCAAAATAATTTTACAAGGCACAGATAGCTGGAAGATGTGAAGAGAAAAAATAAGGTCTGTGAAACAATCCAAGCAGCAGGGATGCCACTAATTTTTCTCAGCATAGAAAAAAGTTTAATGGAGAGAAGCGAATATTTCAAAGTTGATCGAAAGGCCAGAAAATTTGCAGAACATTGAAAGTAGGAACAGAAGAGGGAATTTCAGCAGATCATGGAGCTGAGGTCTGTAGGTGAAAATATAATGCTGGCAGAGGGGTGAAGTTTAGTTCCTTTTAAGAACAACAAACCAAATTAACTAAACCACAAGATCTGGAAAAGGAACAAACTCTAAAGTCTGAAGAAAAAAGGATCTGATTTTGCCTGTAGAGATGCCCACCCACTAAAAATCTCCAGCTACTCCTTCCCGGACCCATTCATACTTTATGGCGAGCAAGGAGCAACTGAAGCACCAATCATAACAAATGAAATGCAAATAGTACCCAGTAAGATAGGTCATCAATCTTAGTTCAAGCTTTGAGAAAATGTTTTCACTGAGCCTGAGTGAGCAAGGGAATATCTTCTCTGGAGCTGGGGCATGTTCTGCCTCTCCTTCTGAACTGACATTGGTGTCTGCAGAATTGTTCCTCTCACATTTTCTCATTCCTCTCTCTCTCTGCCATTGCGAGGCATTTTTTCGCTTCTTAAATATGTTATTCTAGAGGCAAGTTCCAAAGAAATGTGCCATTTCTGCCTCTGCAAATGATGTTTGCTTTGCCTCTATCCACCATCACCTCTTTTGAACTTGCATATGAGCATGTGTCTCAGACAAATAGAAAAAGGTGTTGTGGACATCCTGCAGCATGAAAAATCCAGTGAGCTGGCATGTTCTTTTACAGAGTAGTGGCTATACTGGCAAGTATTTTAGCAGGTCCATACTTTCCTGTGCCTAGGAGCTATCCACAGAACTAATTTTAATCTATCTCTTCGTGGGAAGTCTTCAGAAGCCCTACGATTACCCCTGGCTATCTCCATGCTGTCAATAATATATTCACAGCTGCTGTCACCCTATCAAAGGCTATACTGTCTTAAGCCTGGTCTTGTGCTTTCTGTTTCAATATGGTGTATGAACTTCTTCTTTCTTGTATTGAAGGGCAGCTCTACGGCTGATTAACAAAAATTAAATAATAACTTTCTGTTCAGATTTATCCTGCTATGGTTGCTGGAGTGTTTCTAAATATGCAGAAGTCCCTGTGATCATGTCATTTGGCTCTCTTAATGCTGCAGGCTGAACAAGGGTATAAATATGCAAAAGCTGATCCATTTCACTGTTGCATGGATTCAAAGCAGATGGATGGGTGAAGGAAATTCTTTCTTAGAAAGCGAGTGCCCTTGTCAATACAGACTGCGCCCATCTGTCTCAGATCTGCACTTAGCTTGGGGAAAAAGAAGGTGACCACCATATTTAAACACTGTCACATTTTTCTGAGCAGCTTGATAGGATTAACAGATTGGTCCTCTATTTTCCTTTCTGCAATGGCACAATTCTGGGTTTCACTGGATGATCCCCTCTGGAACAGAGATGCTTTGTACCCACATGTCTCCCTCTCTGTTCTGAAAACAATGGGTACAGCCAACACATGTGCCCAAGTGTTACCATGAAGGACATATGCAGAAGAGTGTCTGGGCCAAAGCTGCACGATCCAATCACCCAGTAAGTGTCTACCAGTCTCTTCCACTAAAAGATGAAGGCATTGTTGGCCCAGTCATTGACCACCCCTGTTCAATAAGTGAGGCCAGACCTCTCTCTAAACCCCTACTCTTCAAAGCAGCATTTCACAAATGGCAGCAGAGACCAGGACTTAGTGAACATAGCAGTGCCCTGCTGGCTAGGTAATGGAGGAGGTCTGGGTTGTATCTGTCTACAACTGAACTGACTCACTTACATCTGTGTGAGTAACAGAAACAGGATGTCCCAGCATCCCACATTTCCCCCTCAATCCTAGCCACCTGGGCTGGGTTCTCTGAGTGTCTGATAAGACAAGACATCCTTTTTCCCTCCATGTGAAAACAAGTCCTCCAGCTAATTTCACTGAATATGTGCTGACATTTTGGATTATTTGATTGATATATTTACTCTCCTGTCCAGTGGGGTTGAAACTGGATCCAAAATTACTAGTGTGAGAAGCACAGAGGGAAAGCACAATGACATGATCTCATAGACCCACTTCCTGAGAAAATTCCCAAAAACCCAAAAATCAGTAGGCAGTCTGTCTGAACAGACAGCCAAAACTAGTAATTTTCCTGGTGTGGATCTACTGACCTTATCTGCTACACCAATCCTCCTCTCACCGTTCCATGTTATAAAGAAAAGACAGGCAAAACCAGTAAAAAAACCCCGAAGGAAATAAATTCTAAAAAGAAAGAAATTTGACCAAGAGAGATGGTGATTTTTTCTAAGTATACACCCCATGATAATCCAGGTAACCCCTCAGATGGAGTAACCAGGAAAAGTGTCTTGCAAGAGCTCTTCCAGCAAGAACAAGAGTAGAGTTTTCTCCTACGTCCAGATCACCTCCAGATTTCAGGTGGTGCCTCCCTGGAATCAGCAGAAACTTAGGACAGGTATCCAGTTCTAATTCAGCTATAAACATGTGTTCCATGGCCTTGTGTCTTCATTAGCATCTCCCATCCCAAAGGCCGGACGGAAAAGGACTTAATGAGGCATGTTCACAAAGTGTGAAGCCNTTAATGAAGTTCTCATTTCCGGTAAAAAACTAGAGGAAAAAAATAAAAGAGATGGGCAATCACTAACCATATGAAGTTTAACAAGGGCAAGGGCTGGATTCTGCACCTGGGATGGGGCAACCCTGGATGTATGGACAGACTGAGGAATGAGATTCTGTAGAGCAGTGCTGCAGAAAGGGACTTGGGGGTCTTGGTCGATGGCAAGTTGAACATGAGTCAGGAAGGCCCTGGCAGCCAGGACACCCAACCCTGTCCCGGGGGGCATCAGGCACAGACAGCATCAACAGCCAGGTAAGGGAGGGGATTGTTGTGCTCTTCCCTGCACTGGGGTGGCCTCATCTTGAGTGCTGGGGGCAGTTCTGGGAGCTACATCATTAGTAACTCACCATCACTCCTTTGTCTTCTTCCCTACATGCAAACACGGTAAATCTTTGTTCTTAACTTGCAGGCACTTGCTGACACCTTGCAGACCATCAGAGATCCACAACCTCCAGCTGTGTAATGCAGAGTTCAACTACGCAGGTGCTACTCCTCTTACCAGGAAAATGAGATATGCACCTGGGAGGTGGCTTGCCTGAAACCCACCAGCAAGAGTCAAATCACTCCAAGGAAGGTAATTAATTATGGCTCATTCCCAAAGGCAGGGCATCACTATGATATTCTAGAGTTATAGTTGTTCCTAAATCACCTTTTCTGTAGATGATGTGCAATAAGCACTTTCAGTAACTACTTGTTTCAGTTTAAAGAGATGAAGGCTCATATCACTGGTAGCTGTCTATGAACAGACAGAAAAGCACAAGAGACATTACTATAATAAATATTCAGCAGCTGTCTGTAGAATACAAGTATAAATATGCAAAATCGCTCTATTTCATGGTTATATTAGAAGGCACAGGTGACAACACATTCTTTTTTTTACGTTGCTTCTGAGAGAATTTCTTACTAAAAATTCACTTATTGTGTTTCTTCTCAAGTTTCCTGTTTGGCAGCTCACAGGGGATGCAGGACCATGGCCCATATAGCAATAGGTCCATCTCTGCCTCTGGCACTGGGAACCAGGCACCAGTCTCACACCAGCTCCTTCCCCAACCCACTTCTCAGGGGCCTGCTCTGCCCTGGAAGGCACACAGGGAAAACCAGACACCCCAGGGAAAATCCAGCCACTGCAGAAAGGGCAGAGCCATCAGGGTTAAAAGTCCAGTGTGGTTCTGCCTTGATACTTGGTGTGGCTTCAAATCTGGGCATCTGCCATGCCCCACATCACACAGATCTCTGCAAAGTTCATCCCTTTCTTCCTAAGCATTATTCATGTGGGAACTACGGAAGGGCAAATGTGCTTTTAGTGAGCAGGGAGTGCTATGGCTGTGTAGGGCTGCAGACAGCTACAGAAGTGGTTCCCTTTCCCTCTCTCAGCCTCTTATGCCTCGGTTATGCAGAATAATCACAACGGTTTCTTTTCTCCATGTCTCTATCAGCTTAAGCAGAGGCAGTTATTCCAAATAATGCTGGGAAAAGTGGGGAAAGTGGTAAATCCCATACCCACTGTGGGCTCAGGAGGGTGGGACTGAGCAGGCTACCCTGGCCTTTGCAACATGGCCCAACTCTGTTGCAATTCACTCTCATGTGCTTGCACTTATCACTCTTCAGTCACTGCACCCTCAAATAGTCATAGTAATCCCGCACCCCAGGAACGAAATCTCTGGCAGGACCACTTTTTCAGTACAGAGAGGGAACAAACAATATCACCCCCACTTTGAGCTTCCAAGTCCAACTGATCTCAAAAATTAATTAAACCTTTCCTCTACCTATAGCTTGTGATAACAGAAAGCACTAACTGACCTTCCACTTTTTTTTTAAGAAATTCATCTATTACTCACTGTAATTGTTCCTGGAATATGCACTTGCTCTCTTTCCAGAAATCTGCACATCTTGTTTATATGGAGTAGTACTACTGCTACGAACTCTGCAGAGCCAGGAAATAGCTATTGTGTCCTTTTCCCTCAAATTTAAACTGTTTCATTCTATCCCATTTGGAGCCAGTTTTGTGATAAGCCAATATGTTTTTCTACTTCTTAAAATATAGTTTCAAGAACACAGTCAGTGTTCAAAGCCCTAATTTGACAGCTGTACCCTGCAGTATAGTCTTTCTTTTCCAAAGCTGTCAGAAAATATCTATAATTCCAAAGAAGAGAGATGACTCCAGTAACACTTGAACTGTACCCGTGCTGCAGACAGATGTGTCAGCACTTTAGAGAAGTAACTGCTCAGTTTTATGAGGCTAATTCCGGTAATACCATTTGCAGAAAACTATTCGTCATCACAGGATAACTCTGTTTTAAAATGCAGACATAGAGCTTAATTAGGAACACAAAATATTTTAGACTGCAAGGCAACTCTGCTGGTCATGTAAGTCCAGTGTCTACTCAAAGCAGAGACAAATTCAAAATAAGGTTAAGTGTTTCAGGGCTTTCTAAATTTGTTTTTTTCAGTGAGGAATTTTTGCCTCTTATCCTCTGACCCTGAAATTACTATTCTACTTCTTGCCTAGCACCTCTGGAGGCACAGGAGCATTGCACAGGTCTGTGGGACTTCACCACTCCCCCTCCCTTCCACCTGCAGCATCTGCATTGGCATATTTCCACAATTTCAGCTCTCTTTTCTGCCTCTCCTCTCTCCCTCTCGCTTTCCCTCTCCTCTCTCCCTCTCCCTCTTCTTCTCCCACTCCCTCTCCCTCTCCAGCAGGGAGAATTCAATAACCTGAGCGAAGCAGAGCCTGAAACTGCGGTCACTCACACGTCCCGCTAGACGGTGCCGTCCTAAAGGCATAAAACCCTCAGCATTATGCTCCAACTCCGCTTTTTTTTTCTGGAAGATGCCCTACGTGTGCTCAGGGAACAGGCTCTGTGCTGCGGGAGCAGCGCCCGGGGTCCTAGGAAGACCCCTTTTGTCGGCCCTCAGCCCGGAGATGCCCACACGGACCCCCCACTCTCAGGTCAGAGGCATCCTTGCAAGAATGCCCAAGCGAGACCGGGGATTCCGGGATCCAGTACAAAAAGTCACACCATAGTGGAAATTCACACCAGATGAGAAAAATTTCCGGGGAACTGCTGGTGCATTTCCTCACCCAGATGCACCTGCATGCCATGGCCAGGAGCAAAATCACTCCCAAAGTTGGGAGAGCACAAACACCTTGGAGGGGGCAGAACTCAGCCCTGTGTGCAGACCAGCCCTCAACCCAGGAAGAGCCAGTACTAGCAGCTCCAGGAAATGCTCAATCTTTCCACCTGCTATGCACCTCCGGTGTCTTATCCCATTGACTGGTGAAATGAAGGGCTCTCCCTCCTCACAGAGGGCCTGCTTCAGGGTAAGGAAAGGGTTTCACGTCATCCTGACAGCATCTCAGATTTGCAAGCATATGAAACACGGTTGTAAAAATGTTTATAACTTCATGACAGGTCTTTCCCACTTTGCACCAAACAAGCATGCTGAGACGTACTACAACCCTGCCCAAATTAAGGCCCTCTGCTCCCTTCTCCCTGAACCTGACTCTTTGGAAGGGCTGTGTTTCCCGGGATGTACCACATCTCCAATGGACAAGGCATCCCTAGAGATGTGCTGCACTAGGAAAGTATCACTTAGCCAGAGAGCACACCTGAGAAAGAAAAGGCAAGGGTTAGTCACTCAGATTTCTACTCCCATAAGGCACAGGTAATTTCTAGACACTCAGAAGAGGTGCTATCATCACTGCCAGCGAAATCTCCTGAACAAGGAATTAGGGTGTCATTTCCAAGGGAATGCTGCAGTTTACTCATTTGATTGCCTCTTTCTGCTCCTATTTGGCACTCTAAGAAAATAGGTACTGTTCACAGAAATCTTCATCAAGGTACACTTGTATGCTTTTTATGTGATGTGAAGGTCCTGTCTTGCATTTCTATAGCCACACAATTCACAGAAAAATCTGTTATGCTCTATACCACCATCCCAGTTAAAGTGACTTACGGTCTTGTCCAAAACTCTTAGGTGTTTGTTTGCTTGTTTGTTTTTAACATGGCACAAGAAAACAAAGCTAGAAACACAATGATCCACTGAGTTAGAACATGGGGTTCAATCTTAGTATCAGATCTTAACAGTAGTTTCAAGAGAAAACCCTTTTTAATGCTCTCCAATCCAGATTAAATTGTCACCTCATGTCTAAGGAGGAGGCAGCACAGTCCACAGCTTTTTCTCAGACGAGGTACCTAACATGGTTCCCAAACGGGGCATCGACAAGCCTGTGTTTCCTGACTTCAGCCAATATGTTCCTCTTGCTTTCTGGCTCTTTCTCTATGGTTTTCCGTAGTCTAGGAGCTGCCACAGATACACACCAAGATACTCACAGCTTCTCTGTGAACCAACCCTACAAGAAACTGCATCGCAGGCCACACAGCTCCTAAGACAGAGCTTTTGTTCAGCTGAGGAACTATTGGTCCGCGCCCCCTTTGGCAGATGATTCAAAGTGAACTTGAGTCTTACTCAGAGGAGCTCAGAGACTGTAAATAAAAAACCACCTCATCATCAGTCCCAAAACTGCTGTTCAGGGAAATAATTTTGCAAATTGTTTCATACTCACTAATAACCACGTGATGACCAACCCTGTGCTGTTGCAAATGAAGCATTTACTTAAAGCAGTTCAGCCAGTGTTACTGGCAGGTCCAAAAGGAAGATCAGGGCCTGAGGCTTTGTCTAAAATCAAAACTTTCTGTAATTTAATGGAATCCAATTAACAAAGCAAATTAATTAAATTAGTGCAAATGCCTGAGTAGGGTATCTAAATCTTCTGTGTTTTAAGGCTTATTTACAAAAATTTTTGTTCTACATTGCCATTACTGTATAGCTTCTTTATATCAGTGTAACTTATCTGTGGAGAGACCTCATTATATCACACCAGGGGATGCCCTGATTTAGCTAGAGCAATTTCCAAACAGAGTTAGTGAAAACAATACAAGCATTGTGTGTGTGAATTCAAACAACTACCCAATTGATTTAAGCTAAACTTGGTTCAGATAAAGTTAAGCTGTCCCTACAATATTGTGTTAGTCGTGAATCACTGCATATGCTTTCACCTTCTCCTGAGGAGGAACAATTGTTCTCATTAGTAAGTGGGACTGTAGGAGGATACGTATGTTAGCTCTAAGCTACCATGAGCAGGCTCTGAACGCAGCTGATGCGTTAGCTGGGGATGAGTGTCATCAACACAGCATGCGTATGGCACAAATATACTAAGAACACGGCCAGTCCTGCATACCGCCTGATTCTAAATAATCCACATACTCAAACACTTGCAGTTCATTGCTGAAAGGCATTATCGTCAAGTAGCAGCATGTCTCGTCTTCCCTCCTCTGGGACACATGTCCACTGTCACATTCTAATAGCCATAATCCACTTTTTCATCCAGCACAACCAGGTTGCAAGATTAATGCAGAATCTTGTCTGCTTTAATGTACTCAGCTTCTCCCAGTACAGCCACAAATGGAATATACCTTAGTGGTTTTGACACCAGAGCTATGAGATTGTATTCTTTACCATCACATGACTGCATTTCCCATGGAAAGACCTGCCTACAGTGAAGGGCTGCTTAACTGTGTTGATTCTGGAGAAATTGTGAACTACATAAAAACAGTGTTTGTGAAAAGTTTATTAGCTTCTCTTGACTTAACTTGAGTATCAGAGACCAGGCCTTTTCTTCTGGCTCTGTCACCAGCCCTCCATATGGTCCTAACTTCTTCTGTGACTTGGCTATTCTTCTGTCTCTGTTTCTCCTGTATGTGGAAGCCAAAAATATTTTGGGGCAGGAGCCAACACTTGATCCTAGGAGTTTTTCAAGGCTCAACTGGATGAAGCCCTGAGCAGCATAGTCTGATCTCAGAGCAAAACTACTGTGAAGAAGGAGGTTGGACCAGAGAGCTCCCGAGCTCTCTCCCAAAGTGAGCTATCCAGTGGTGCTGTGAGTCTCAGCAAATAGCACTAGAATTGGTGTGGGTTTGGGAGAAAGTGTTTGGAAAAGGCTTCAAATATCACATATTTTTGGTGCTCATATCATCCTTACTACAAAAGAAAAAAGTATTTTCTCCTTTCCTAAATATATAGAATTCATTAAATTAAAAGGGAAAGTCTACTGAACATTCAACAAAATATTTATGTCATGGAGTGCTTAGGGGAGTTATAGTAAATGAAAAATAAATTCTATCTTCTGAGAGTTCAGGCCAAAACTTTCAGCCTTGTCTGTAAGAATTTTTACTTCTCTGTACAAAACCAGAAAACTGAACTGCAGCTACTTTGCCTAAGTGTAGATTAGGCCATGGAAGTTTGAAATTAAGCAGTATAAATGAAACAACCTTGAAGGTTCAAGGTTAGCTTCAGCACACAACTTGCTTCTTACCCCAATCAATTAATTTCCTCTAAAGACTCAGAAGAATAGTATCAGTAACCACAGCAACACTGAAACGTAAGTATCATTTTTAGCTCCATGATATAGGCTGCACAAAATAAGAGAACACATTTTCAAAGTTTTCATCACAACCTACTTTATTTTTCAGGGGTTTATTTTAATAACAAAACATGTTATCTGGGATTTTTAAATCATTCTTAAAATTTTCATTGGCAGATTATTGGTTTACACTGATCGAACTTGCAGTTAGCAAGTCAATGAAGCCTCAGCTTTTCTGCCTTCCGTGATGTTTTTCTCAGCACAGAAGGGGATAATTTTGGTCACCTGCCCCCAGGCTTTTTGGACCCAAAGCAGAGTTTGAAAGTCCTGTTGTAAACCTTGGATAAGACGCAAATACTAACCAGTCCAAGAGATCTCAAATATCTAAATTAGTGATCGCCCTTCTACAGCTGGAAGACAACCTAGGCTCATGCATGAGAACTTGTCCTGTGGGCCATGCAGAATCAGGATATGTTCAATCAGCCTTCAACATTGGGGGCCTCTGCACCATGTTCTCATAGTGCCTGGGGCATTACTGGCTCTGCCCAGGACAGTACCCACCTGAGACGAGCCTTCACATAGAATGCTCATCACAGACAGCTCTATACCGGACGTACACCAACACATTGGACACACTGGCTCTGGGAGATCAACGTGAGCCTTGAGAGGCATCACAACCCTTCATTCAGAGGGGTACAGGTCACCAGAGAAGGTTGTAGCACAAACCTCCATCTTGAGAGGAGCTGCAGAGGTGACGGGGTTCCACAGTAAAAATCTTATTGCGATACTAGGACAGGTCAACTTTTAGAATTCTGTATTAACCTTCAGGAGCCTAAATAGAAGCCAAATAATTTATAAGCAGTCCTGGGTAATCAGAGAAGTCCCAGGTGACTGGTAGTTGGCAAATGTGACACCCATCGATGTTGAGGATTAAAATGAAGATCTGGGGGACTACATGCCAGTCACTTTGCCCTTGATGATGTGGAAGGCCATGCAGCAAATCATCCTGAGTGCTCCCATATATCTCATTGAGGACAACAAGAGGATCAGGCTCAGACAGCATGTACTTTTGGAAGGCAAGTCCTCCTTGAACAAACTTCTACTGCTTAGTGAATAAGGGAAAGCTGTGGTTGTTTTCTACCTGTATTTTATTAAAGCCTTTGACACTGTTTCCCTCTGCATTCTCCTTGAGAACCTGGCTGCTCACAGCTTGGGTCGGTGCACTCTTCACTGGGTAAAAAAAATGTATGGATTGCCAAACCCAGAGAGTGGTGCTGAATAGAGTTACATCCAGCCGGGGTCTGGTCACTAGTGGGGTTCCCCAGGAATCAGTTTTGCAGCCAGCTTTGTTAAACTTCCTCATTGATAACCTGAATTGAGAGCCCTCTCAGTCAGTTTGTAGATGACACCAAGTTTGGCAGGAGTGTTGATCTGCTGGAGGGCAAGTAAGCCCTGCAGAGGGATCTGGACAGGCTAGATCAAAGGGCCAAGGCCAGTTGTAAGAGGTTCATCAAGGCCAAGTGCCAGTACCTGCACTGTGGTCACAACAACACCAGGCAGCACTGCAGGATGGGGGCAGTGGCTGGAAAGCCGCTCGACGGAAAAGGACCTGGGAGTGCTTGTCAGTGTGTGCCCAAGTGGCCAAGAAGGCCAATGGCATCCTGTCCTGGATCAGCAATGGTGTGGCCAGGAGGACCAGGGCAGTGACCGTCCCCCTGTACTGGGCACTGTGTTGTCCTGGGCCCCTCACTGCAAAAAAGACATTGAGGGGCTGAAGCATGTTCAGAGAAGGGTAACGGAGCTGGGGAAGGGTCTGGAGCACAAGTCTTGTGAGGAGCAGCTGAGGGAGCTGGGGGTGTTTGGCCTGGAGAAAAGGAGGCTCAGGGGGACCTTATTGCTCTCTGCAACTCCCTGAAAGGTGGATGTTGCCAGATGGGGATCAGTCTCTTCTCCCAGGTAACAAGTGACAGGATGAGAAGAAATGGCCTCCAGTTGCACCAGGGGAGATTTTGATTGGATAAGAGGGAAAATTCCTTCATGAAAAGGATTGTCAAGATCTAGAATAGGCTGACCAGGGAAACAGTGGTATCACCAGCCGCGAAGTTATATAAAAGATACATAAATGTGGCCCTTGGCCACAAATGTGGACTTGTGAGTGCTAGTTTTGTAGTCAGACTAGATGATCTTAAAGATCTTTTCCAACCGAAATGATTCTATCACTCTGTGGATCCTAAGGAATGTTTCTTTTTTTAGCCAAAGACCTTAGAAGAAAGAAAATAGAAACACCAGTCTTCGCAGTGCAGAATCACTTTCACTGAAAGACTTGACAGGGAAAGAGGAAACTGAATGAGATCCTGTGAGGTCCTGACATACTGCTGCTTTTATGCAACTGAGAGTCATTTGTTTCATTTATCACATATCCTTCTAGAAGGAAATGCTATTGCATAAAAGTACAGTTCCTCAAAATACATGTCTGATAACTTCCCACCTCCAGCAAGAGATTTAATAACTCCCACAAAGATTCAAAAGTCTTTGAATACCTCTGTATCCATGTCTTCATTTTTCCTTAGTTTTAAATGAATTATTAATTCATGAGCAAACGCGTTCTTTGATCCTTAGCAACTTATTATCTTTGGAGAGTCTTTAATGCTGCTTTGTTGTTCCTGAAAGCCTTCTGGAAACACAAGTATATGAACCAGATTGCCTTAGCTCCCATGATAAATTTTTAAAGATTGCCTTACCTCAATATTGAACCACATCTTTTTGGTGGTGAGGTTTTTTGTTGGTTTTCCTGCTATCTAGAGGGTTTATGCATTTTTTCAAATCTGTGGTATTTTGAGACAATGCTTATGTCAGCTGTGAACACTTCATCCTTTCATGTTTCCTTTCAAATCTAATAATACTTCCTTTTTATTTTCATTGCTTTGGGTTTTTTTTTTTTTCAATTGAACTTTTTTCTTTGACAGTAGGATTTTAACCCCAGACCCATACACAGTTCCATTTTTAGTGGAGATTTTCTGTTCTACAGGCTTTTTCTCTGACTAGCTCCTCTGTGGTGCAGTCTACAAATACAATCACACTGCACTTTATGCAAAGAAGTTCATGAATCTCGTTCTTACTTTGTGTCCGGAATTTGTCATCACTGTAGTCATTCTATCCATCCATCTTGGGCTAAAGTATAGTCTTTAAATTGCATTTTTGTTATTTAGATCTAGAGCTTTTATGCATTGTAACGGCTTTTTGAGTCAATCACTTAAACTAATTACCTGATTTGACTGCATGTCTTCCACAATATACAGAAGCACTGTTAGAGCTGGACAGACAACCTTTTTTTCTTCTTCTTCTTCTTTTTTTTAAATAATAATAAAATTTTTCTTAATTGGTACAATATCCCAATTTTTTCATTTCTTTCTCTGGTGTCTGATATGTCAGCTTTCAAATTTAAAAGCAAATATACCTGTTCCATTATTTCAGCTTTTAGACTTCTAGTATTTCAGGAAAGAACATATCCCTTGATAACGGTACCTCTGTGCACACGTGTGTGTAGTCACATGCATAATCACCTTGTTTAAACAGGTCCTTTTCCTTAGACTAACCTTCACTATTGCTCTCCTGGGCTATCAGCCTCTACAGTGCTACTAATACTGAAGGTGTTGTTTTTCATTCCTTTGTGCCAGAATACATGTTTTTCAGATGCTATAACTATTTGCTTTCTCATAGTTGTTTGTTAATCTCTCATACAACTTTTTCCACTTTAAACACCACCTTCCATTTTTAGCATTTCTTCATGTAGAGTCCACATTTTCAAAAGTTTCCCATGTGTGTGAACACAACACTATTTCTTTTCCTCATTTGCTGAATCAGAGCCTGAGACTGATTTTCAGTCTTTCTGTGCTAACATGTGGCACAGCAGCATTTCAGCAAGAATAGCCTTGGGAAAAGGCAGCCACCGTGCAGCTCTTCCTAAAAGTTAAAGTAGAGATCTACAAGATCCCCTGCAATTGCATCTAGCTGCTATCAAAAACACAGTTATCTACATGCTGGACAACTAAATCATCTTCCATTTTAACTTGCCTCTTCACACCCATGAGGAGAAATTTCCCATGGCACTATCAAACAGAGATCAGTCTTCAATGGGCAGAAGGGGTATAACAATAGGATAACTTCCCTGTCTGCCAGTTTACTGCCTTTCTGCCGTTAAAATGTTTTTTCTCCAGCAGTCTGTGTAGCTGGCTAAAGGTAAGATGTTTAAAAATTACTTGCCTCAAGCTCTTGATGATGAATATTTTTCTTTTTTCCAGCTTAGTTTTCTTTTTTCCCTTTTAGCCTCATGAGAGTCTAGTTTGTACTGAACTAAGCCTGTTTTCCCAAATGGAAGACTTATCTTCTCTGATAAACTAGAGTGCTGCAGGAGATTTAAATCTGCAATATAATGAAAGTCAAACGATATAAATTATGTGTTATCCTACAGAAGACTGTTCATGTACCTGAACAAAGACAATATGACAAAGCCCTAGAAGTGTTTACCAGATTTGAGAGATTGTGTAGCAGTAAGAGGTGGTGAACAGTAGGTGGATAGCATTTATACAGGTCCTGTGAATCATAAGCTTCTTCAAAGCAGGTTTTAACTCTTTAAGGAAAGTTTAACTTTTTAAGGAAAGTTATATCAAAATTATGGTCTGCTTTTCTTCAGAAGCAGTGAAGAGGTTTTCTTCAAACAGACAACTACAGACCCTTTTATTTCACCAAAGAAATGTCAGAGGAAAGAAAGCAAGAGGCACAATTACTGAAAAACTTTTTGAAAAGTAATTGCAAAAAACATATTTTGAACCTAACAGGCAGACACACCCAGTATCTTGTCATGATACTGTCAAAATGTTCTAGAAGTTAATCCCCATGACAAAACTCTCTGATAAAAAAGATGCACTTGCCACCCCCACAGCATGCTGGATTTTGTTCTCATGTGCCAGTGCAGGACATCAGAGGGAGGCTTCACACTGACTTTGGCAGATAGTGTCTGGCTCCCAATCAGCCTGTACAAAGGGGATGCCTATAAACAGCTTATTCTCTCTTTGTGATACTGGCTCTTTGGTGATTAAAAAAAAATTACAAATACAAAATTATGTGGGAATAGCAGTTACACTCCCCTCACTGTAGCCCAAAGCAGGGAGAAAAGTAATTTCGTTTTTCTCCAGGAGTTCTTGTCGGCCATTTTGGGGGAATGTTGAAACCATGGACTGGTTTGATCAAAGTATTCTTACACTGTAAAACTTGCAAATAGTTCATTAAGTGTAAGAGACTGAAACCTGTCATAAAATATGCTGTAATTGTACAATTTTTAAAAGATCTTGGCTAAATTCTTTATAGCACTACTTGGAAATAGGCATAACCTTTAATTGCTTTGCAGCTGCCAGTTTAATGCTTAAAACATGGTTTAAGTCACTGACTCCACGAATAAATTCCCTGTGCTTCTATGTGCTTCCAAGAGATATGTTCATTGAAATGTCTGTCAAAACCTTTCTGTAAACCCTTCATTCACATCATGATGAAAATTCCACAAGTAAGCTGAAACTTCAGGTTCACCTAAGTGGTGAACTCCGAGTAACAGCAGAAAAATCCACTAAATCATCTCCTAACCTCTTAATATTCATATGTCTTTTACTGAATCTCAATTGTGTATGCTCTGATCTCAATGTGAAATATTTGGCAAAAATGTCCTTATTTAATAAGCAGATGCTTGTTCTGGTGACCTTGGTATCTGAGGACCAGCTTGAGAAATTTGACCTGAAACAGCATAAGGGATCTGATTTGTAGATGGCATAGAGCTTCCTACTCCAAAAATCAGACAAATTCTTCTTGATTCTTCTGATCCAAGTCTAATCCTAGAGTAGTTGTTTCTGACTGATTGTTCTGCATTGTCACTTTTATTGAAGAATGAGTTACAGGCAGTGGGAAAATGAAAGCTCAAGAGAAGAGACCAGCTTGTTTTTTACCTACCAGCCCATAAAGTCTCTCAAAATCTTCCAAATCTCATCAGCTCTTTCAATTTCTGTTACCTCAGGAGACAGCAGAGTCTCTTCATACCTAAGAGCAAGAACACTGCCATATCTGCCTTCTCCTCCTAGCTGCTCTTTGTCAAAGAGACCCATCAGCCATGATCTCAGATTTGCAAGGGAATGGCATCTAATGGGAATGCTGCAGCTTTCAATGTTGGAGAAGCAGTGTCTATCTAGAGGCTTTGAGACAGGCAGCTCTCTGAAGATGACCTATAATCAAAAGAGAATAAATCTTTCCCACCAAAAGCTGATACTGATATCAGAAAGGTGAAGTTTCCACCAGCTACTAGCAGCAACAAAGACAGAAGAAGATGTGTTTAAAAAAAGAAAAGTATGATGGAGCTCTCAGACTTACACATCAAAATAAGAAGGCTAAATTATAGGCTATATGTCTTTCTATGTAAGAGATACTTTTTAGAGTCATAAGTGGTGGGTTTCTTCCTGTGTGTTGGGGTTTGGGTGCTCC
>VZTR01010132.1:208868-220753 GCA_013400775.1 Chaetops frenatus | reverse complement strand
GGGTGTGCAGCTTTGGGGGGGGTCATCCAGTGTGGTGTGGCCAGAGCTCAGCACCCGCCAGCACTGCCCGAAGCAATAGCAGGGGTGAAGGAAGGTGCCCTCCTCACCCCACAGCCCATGCAGCCATGCTGGGAAAGCACTCCAGGCACTTTGGGGGTGGGATGCCCAAGGGACTTGAATGGGAAGGAGTTGCTGGGGGCTTTGGAGGGGTGGGAGGTGGTGGGAGATGTTGTGACGGGGAGTTTTGTGCACCCAGGGCTCCCTCTTGTCCTTGGCATGAGGCAAAGCACGGCAGGGCACCAGCAGGGAGATCTCACTCAGTGCCCACCCCCCACAGGGCCCCACCAGAAACCAGAATCTGAAGGGCAAAGAGGATTTGTGAGCAGAGATGTTTTAAAGAACTTTCTGAGGTTTCCAAAACACAAACCAGCAGAACCACCAGAGGTAGAAACAGAGCATTTCTCAACAAGAGCTCTGAGAAGCAGAACAGTGAGGCCCAAGTCTCCTCCTTACCTTGGGGTTGTTTGCCCTTCAGTTTTGGCTCACAGTCAATTGTTTCTGCTCTTTCATAGACCTCATTGGTTTCCTGACCTTTGTTCAAGTTTAAATCTTCCTCCGTGTCCTGCCTTCCAAACACCTGGTTCTCCAAGTCTATCCTTTCCCTGGAGATTTTCCCAAAATAGGTTGCATTGTGCTGGATGAAGCCCAAAGGCACGTCGCCATCGAACTCTCGGCTCTCTTCGCTCTCCGACTCAGAGAAGGTGTAGTAGATGGGCTGCAGATTTTTTGAGTGTGGCTTCCTCAGGAGAGTGTATTCAAATGTGATGGATGGGTTCTTGCCATTTTGATTCCAGACCTAGCAAAGAAATCCAGTTATTTGCGGTGCAGGGTATTGATGGCACGCAAAGCATGGGATTCACCTTGGACCTGACAGCTGGGGGGAATCTATTTTGCCATTTCCAGTCTGTTTTCCTTCATAGTGCCAACTTCTTCCTGCTGGAGCCCAGCACCATTTTCCAAGGGTTATTTGGCAGTGCTGTCATGGAGATAAATCCCAGCCACAGGTCACACTTCCCTCGGCCACTGAGTGACCAGAGGCTTGGGTGAGCCACCTAACAAGACCATCACTTGCAAAGCCATTTTTTGTGGCTTTATGAGGAGCACACCCTCCCCTGCAGCCACTACACCTCACTGGGGCTGGGAACTCCCAGCTGAGACCTCATAGTGGTCTAAATGCTTTTTAAGCATCCAAGCAACCATCCCTTCCCCTTCCAGAGGAGCCTGAGGCTACATGGAAGATGTCAGGAGTTGGGCTTTGGCTGGCTGCCCAGATGAAAATTAAGGGACTTTTCTCCAAATACCTGGTTTTACATGGTTTGCTTTCGAGAAAGAATTGGGGTTTAAGTTTTATGCACTTGTCTAAGCTCTCTGGCCCAGTTTCTTATTCTTGCTTTGCCTGCCAGGTAACTCGGATAAAAATGCCGAGGAGCAGAAGAGAAATCCCCTCACAGTGCCTGAGGCATCTTCTCCCTGCAGAGAGGAGTTACCAAGCCCAGTTTCATCACTCGCAGCCCTGCCTGCATCCAAGAGCATTGACACAAGTGAAATAGGCTTGGCTAAGAATTTGGGCAGAGTCCCTGCTCCCACTCCCCTCCTCATGTGAAACCATGGCAGGACTCTGCTCCCAAGCTCACCCCTTCCTTGATCCAAGGTGGGTTTTCTCTTCCCCATCAGGAGACCACGAGAAGCCAAAGCTCACCATTATGTTCAGCCCTTGATTGGTGGGTCCCTGGGCAACAATGTACTCGATCCCAGTCTCGTACACATCCATGGGCCGGCGGTACTTGAACACCGTGCCTGCAATGTTGAAGTTCTTTGGGCTGTCCACTTTATAGTTCCCGTTGAAGAAATAGTACCCAGCTTCATCAGCCACAGCTTCAAAGGGGAGAGAACAGTCAGTGCTGTCACATGCAAGGGCAAAGCTCTGGAGGCTGCCCCTGGTTCGTTCAGGGGGGCAAAATCAGAGCGGCACAGTAATAAAACAAGAGATTCTCCAACATGACAATGCTTTGGTCACCTGTTTGCTGCACACACCGTGTGAGGACGTGCCCAGAGTTCTGGGCCGTGTGTCCCTCCACACTGCAAACTCCTGGGTTTGTGGCTCAGACTCACCCCTGGCTCTTGTCACCCTTTGGGCACCAGCCCAGCAGGAACAGAACAGCCCCAGCCCTGCAGAGAGCCCTGGCAGGTGGCCAGGGGCAGGAGCTGATGTCCCCTGAGGCAGCAGGGGCCCATGACAGGTCATCCTGAGCTAGCCCAGAAACTGGTAACCACATCAAGCCTTTTTCATTCATAGAATCATCCTAGAATGGTTTGCATTGGAAGGGACCTTGGAGCTCATCTTGTTCCTGCCATGGGCAGGGACAGCTTCCACTGGACCAAGCTGCTCAAAATCCCATCCAACCTGGCCTTGAACACTTCCAGGGATGGGACAGCCACCTTCCAGGGGCCATGAGCCTCTGAGACAGCAAATGTGCTTCTCTTTGGCAAGTCTAGATTTTTCCACACTGCAGCTGAGCAGCCCTGTCACCTCCCCTGTGAGATGGGTGGTGAGGTCACCAACACTTCAGCAAGGCCACACACAGGTCACATCCCCCTGGTGCTGCTGTCATTGCACATTCCCCAAGCAGGGAATGTCCAGGGCATCACGAGAGAGGTGAAGTCACTTGGCCATCTGTGATCCTGCACCAGGACATCTGTCCCACCCCGCTGAAATCCCAACAATATTCACCAACATTTCCTGCACTAAAGCAATCAAAATGTTGACAAACACAGCCCGGGTGCTCAGACTGCAGAGAGGAGCAACGCCCTGGCTTGGACAACACGGTTGGATTTACGTTGCCCACGGATTTAGCTCATGTCTGCAACAAACAGGCTCGCTGATCCTTGTGGATCCCTTCCAACTCAGGATATTCCGCGATTCTATGACAAAACTACATCCAGCTCTGCATTGGAAAAAGCATTAGCCGGCATAGGCATGCATCCTAGGGAAAGAACCAAGAGGTTATACACACCCAGAACATCTGCAGACTTTTTCCGTTCCACTATCTGGATATCCCTCGCTCCGGCGGGAATGTGCGTTACCAGGGAATAACCTACGGGAAACTACGGATTAATGAAAGGATCTTTGTAACCAGAGATCCCAACAAAACCCTCCTCAGATTGCAGAGCTGCAATCTGTCAAACACTCTGGCCTGCGCCCACATTTTAATGAGCTATGGATTAAAAATCCCCGACCCTTTGTGTTTTAGGCTGCAAACAGGAGGTTTACCGGTAATAGAAATGGAAAATGTGCGAATCGTGTCCTGGTTTATGGAGGAAAAAACACATCTGGGGGGAAAGGATTCAATCCTTACATGCTCAAATGTCATGCTTATCTAAATTGGTGTAAGAAAATACATCTGCAGATGGTTTTATCAGCTTGAGAAGCTGTTGTGTCGTCAGTATTGACTCCTGTCTTAGCCAGCATTCCCAAAACCTCAGCAGGAGATGGGAGCTGGTTTCTCCTCTGACTCCCCTTTGCTTAGCACCAGGCAAGAGATGGGACAGGACAAGTCCTCCCACAGCACTGAATTCCTGCAGTTTGCTCCATCTCAGAGAGCATTAATCATAATTCCTGAATTAGTTCGTTATATTTAGGACATGTATGTTCTGCTGCTTTACATCGCATTGATTTTTGAAATCCTGGCCTTTCAACATATTGTTACTTCCTGTTATTACAAATAGTTTATTTCTAGTTTTACTGGATCATGAGTGTCCTGGTTTTGGCTAAATGACTAAAAAAGACTAAAATAGGTACCAGCCTCTTGCATAATCCTTTTACACCACCCATCATCAGAGACCTCTGGTTTCTGACAAACACCACGCAATTTTCCTGTTGTGATTTTTTTTTTTAAAGAAGCTTTTCTCTGCCCAAATTCACAAGTGGCATTAAGACACATCGAACATGTGGGAAAAACTGAAGCTGGGCAGTTGGTAAGGGCTGAAAGAAATTTACCAAAAAAAAAAAAATAAAAGGGTCCATTTTAAACCTAGCCCTCTCAACTCAAGCCCTCAGTCCCCAAAGCCTTACCAAGATGAGAATTTCCTTTCCGGTAACTGCCGGTTACGTGGGTGCAGCTGCTCCCATCTCCTTGGCAAACTCCACATTTATCCAAGGTGTGGGTGGAGAAGAGGATGCCATCACAGCCAATGGGCTAAAAAATGCACAGACAGAGCGCTGAGGGTCAGGCGAACGTCGCACCCACTGCGATTCTCTGAATGCTACTAACAATATTTTTGCTATAATGTTTAACAACCTCACATTTTCCAGACACGCAAACCCCTCGGAAATCCGTGTATTTGCAGGATGTTCCATCCCTGGCCTGAACCATTAACTGTCTCTGACCATCCACGGTGGTGCAGTGAAGGTCACAGGGCTTGCTAGAAATGTGAACATAGTCATCTAAGGGGAAAGGATATAAAGAGAGATTCAAAAACAGCAGAAACACCACAGCTTCTCATCCTACCCAAGCCAGCGAATCTCTGCCAAGCTAAACAACAGCAGCAGCAGCAGCAGCACAACTGCAGAGCAGAGAGAGTTCAGGAGTCTCCATCTCTCGTGTTTCAGGCTAGGCAGGGGATGGCCCTGGGACAGTGTGACAGCCTTTGCACAGCCTGGCAGGAAGAGATGTCCCAGGGATGCCAGGGGCATCACCAGCACCAGCCCAGGGCAGCAGCACTGCTTTGTGCAAGGACTTGCAGTGTGATGCATGCACACTACACAAAAACATGCTTGTTCACTTAGCAACACCAGTTAAATTAACAGATAAATTGTTGGAAATACACACATAAGGCTACATTCAAAACCATAGCAACTTAGAACATTTTATAATCTATAGCTTTTCTATTAACATTCACCCAGAATGAACTTAATTCACCCTTTGCTTTCTGCAGAAAACAACTGGCTGGCAGCACCCACCAGCACAGTAATCCCACATTTTATAATATCCACAGGAAGCAGATGACAAACTCCTATTTGCATCAGAAACTCGATGCCAAGTGTTTGTCTCCACCAGCTCCTGAGCAATCAGAGACCCACCGGCCTGCACGCCCAAGCAAGGCAGCATCAGTGTCAAAATACTCTGCTGCAAATCCCCCAGGAGCCACATGAACGCCTGCTCAAACACAAAACAATTCCCTGCAACCTCTCTGGTGAGTCAGCCTGAGCAGCAAATGTGTTTAAGGAAATTGCCACCTTCAAGGGACAAAAGCCACCAAGGAGAAATAGCTCCTGGACTGAGTTCTACCTTGCTGACCCTGCCAAGGCTGGAGAGTCAGGGGCTGGCTACACAGGGAAAGTGATTTCATGAGGATAATTGTTCTTGGGTATGTACAGAGACCCCTAAAATAAAGTTGCAGTAGATCCTATCTCTATTTTTAGGCACCCAAATATGAATCTGAAGAACTAGAGCTCAGGAGCCTCCCCAGGAGAAGGGTCCTGGGTTGTCAGCAGCTCTGAACCTCGGCCATGGCTTGTGTTTGATGCTTGCTTTTGATGGGAGTTCAGTGCCTAAAAGTTCACTAAAATCTCAGTTCCTAAGTCCCAAGTTGTTTCTGCAGTTCTTGCTCACCCCAGATGACCAAAGTGACCGACTGCAGCTCGGTGACATTTGACAGAGCACACAGAGGACGTGGGAGAGACCAAATGTCACTGAAAGCAGCACAGCCAGCAGTGGCCCCAGCTCAAAGGACACTTGTCCTGGTGAGCCCCACTGTCCCTGCCAGCCCAGCCCATCACCCCCTGCTCTCACATCCTCCTGCAGCCTCTGGTCCCCAGGAGCTGTGACCAACACGGGCTACAGACATGAATTCATGTTGTTATTTAATTTTCAAGCTACCCCTGCAGCTGCCAAACAAGCCTTTGAACTCAGGAGACAGCTGATTGTGCCTCCAAAAAACCACTTTAAAACAGCAGAGGAGGAGCCTTCCTGCGGGCTGGAGCATCATAACTATCAAAATATTTGGCCGAGCATTATGAAACACACAAAGAATGTCTTGTTACCAGGATATAAAGGTTTCCATTGATATGTCCTGCCATTATACACATGGGAGTTAAATGATGAACACTGCTCCTCTCGGAAGCTCCTTCCGTTCACAGGGCACTCCTAGAATGGGATACATTAACATCCTGAGGGAAACAAAGTGCGGGAAAGGTTTCTGGCACATCACCACCAGCTGCAAGGAGGGTTTCCATCACCTTCCCCAGCCAGGGCCACATCCTTCTTCTCTTCCTCCTCCTCCTCATCCTCCCCCCACCGCAGGAACCCCCTGGCAAATGGTGGTTCAGGTTCTCTGGTTTTGATGGCAAAATGCCCAAAGCCCAGACACTGGTGATGGGCACCAAAGAAGGGAAGTGCCAGCTGCTTGGAGGGGCAGCAGGGTGACAGCTACAGGACAAATGGTGTTCCCCTCTCCAAGGGACCCAGAAATGCCACACATGACTTTCCACACCCACTGTTCCTGACAAGACAAAGGATATCCTTACTTGGACTTTGCAGAGCTGGTATCTTTTGGACGTCCCAGTGCAAGTTTTATTAGCCAGCCCACTCACTGACTTCCTTCTGGATAAAGAAATGGTGGTTAGACAGGGGGCAGAAATCATTTTCCTTTGTTTAAATATATTTGCTCTGTCTCTGTAAGGTCAGTGTCCACACAACAGAGCCCACAGAGATCTATCACAGCCTCTCTGGAGCTGGTAGCAAAGGTCTCTGTGGCGTTGTCACCTGCATCATCAACTGTTCCATGGCATGAGGGCCTGGGGACAAGGTTTACAAAGAGGTTTTTGGCAACCATGCTGCCCAGAGAGGGCAGAGCCAGGCACAAAGCAGATGGAACCAGTGGTTTCCCAACCAGCCCTGCACCAGGGAGTCCTCACTGCTGTGCCCCAAAGCCCTAAAAACAGGCTCAGTCTATGCCTGCTGCCCCTCTGCAGCAGTCCCTGCTGGAGGAACTGCAGGGCCAGCACAGGAATCCCTCAGCTGCCGCTCCTGGCAGGGATGCCCAAAGCCCAGGGAATCTCCTCTTGCCCAAGCAGGGTTTGCCAGACACCTTTCCATCAGTGCCTCTCTCTGAGTGGTGACCCTTTGGGGGTCACCCCCTCCCCAGCCCAGGGTGCTGTACCTCTGCCTCAGGCAGTGCCTCTCCTGGGATTTGACACCTCCCCCACAGGTCCTGGTGCACGCTGTCCACTTGGTCCACTCTCCCCACCAGTAAGCAGTGACATCTGACCCCTCCTCCAGGCTGTTGGATGTCTGTGTCAGGTCCTGCTCGGAGCAAGGGGCAGGGAAGAGAAGCAGGAGTCACATCCAAACCTCAGAGCCGGAGTGGGGACACTGAGGGCACCCCCACCACCACCCCCCCCAGCCTGCCCCACTCGACCCCGGGCATTGCCTTCTCCAGCTGAGGTCAAGCCTGAGGTTTCCATCCCTGCATTCTTGCAATTGTGTTTTCATTACAAAATTGGAATGAAGTGGCAATATTTGGGATTCCTCAGGAAAGGAAATTCTCATTGTTTCGCTCAGTTGGCAAAACTGAGCTCCCAAACAACCCCCAAACTCTCTGAGACTTTTGGTGCTCTCTGACTCTTGCTCCACAGAGAATTCAGGGAGCTGGAGAGCCAGCTGCAGCTGAAAGCCCCACTGGAAGCTCCAGCAAACCCTTGCAAAAGCCCTGTGCAGCAGGAGAGCAGGTCAGTGGGTGCCAGGGAGTGCCAGCAGGCTGGAGGAGCCCCTGTGCTCTCTTTGCAAGCACAGCTCTGTCCCTTCAGGAGGGTCCCTGACACCCCCACCTCCCACTCCCTGTTGTGACCATGCATCAGAGGGCAAAGAACTGCAAATATTGCATGCAGAGCAAATGAAAGCTCCAGCCACTGCAGGGAGTGAGGAGTGATGCTCACCCAAGAGCAGGGCATGGCCTTTCTGAGTCCTTGAAATGCTCTGTGAATTCTCTTAGCCGTGGAATGTACAACTTAGTTAAAGCCCAGACTAAAGAGTGAAGGTGAATCCTAAGCCCTCACAATTTTTGGAGGCCTGGTGCATGCACAGAGCAGCTCTGCAAGCCCAGGGGGTTCCCATCCCAGACACCAGAGCATGTTAAAGCCCACAGACCCCCCCAAAACACGGTACCCTCACCTGAGCTATGACAAAGACAACGTTGCCCACAAGCAGAAGGGCCAGGGTGCCTTTGAGCTGCAACTGAGCACTGATGGAGATGCTGCTCCACCTCCACTTGGATATCTTCATCCTAGAAAGCAACCAAACACTGCACTAAGCACAGCCCCCACCCAGCCCCAGGACCTGCAGCAGGGGCTGCTTTGCCTGGGTTCCACAGCTCTGCTGCAGCATTCCCGCTCAGCTCGGTGACACCGACCACCAGCCACCTCAGGGGCCTGAGCCTGGAGCTTTATTTAATTAATAAAAGCATTAACATGGTACAGGTTCACTTCCCAGCTCGGTTCTTATCTGTCAAACCACAACTTTGCACTGGTTCCCAGTGGCTGCACCTGACACCACTCCAAGCCTGTCTTGGAAGAGAGCCTGGCTTACACCGAGGTGTAAGTGAGTAACCTGAAGTGCTCCTGCATCTATAAAAGCAGTGCATTTCAATATCCCCATTTATAGGGCTGCTCCTGGAAGAATGAGATGAAAGGCTTCAAAAACAAAAAATGCAATTAACAGCAGTTATTTCTCCTTTTTTTTTTCCTCATTTATTCCACTCCAGTTCCCCTCGGTTCCCAGGGAAGACAACTGTTCTTGTAGAAAAGACACGACCCACAATTAAAGAGCAGAAACGAAGTATCCCAAGTGTCAGCCTTTCATCTCTTTCTCCATCTGCCTCATGAAAGAGAATAACCCAGAATGGCATTTTCTTAAATAAAACCCAGCTCAAAACCACAATACGTTTTATTGTGAACCTCCCTGCAAGAGCCAGAAAGGAGCAGGTTTCAGGAAATCAGGCTTCCAGGCAATCAAAGCAGCTCATGTCTGTGAGGAAAAAGAAAGAAAAAATATCCTCCCCTAAGCTAATTTCCCTTGAAAAGCAGCTAGACAGTATCCTTGGGAGGCAGGGGGTGGGAGAGGTGCTGCTCCTGGGGAGAGAGGGCAGGACTGCTGCCCTGCAATATAAAGAGCTTCTTTTCCTACTCATTTTTGAGGTTTTTTCCCCCTCTTTGCAAAGGTTTTTGTAGCGGTTTTGAAATCGCAGAATTGCCGGCAATACCAGCCCTGCTTTGCTGTCTGGCTTAAAAAAAAAAAAAAAAAAAAATCACCAGAGGGTTTCCAGGTCCCCAAATTCGCTCTGCAATCGCCCTGGGGGAGAGGTCCAGCATGCTGGAGAGACTTTCCAAGAGGCAGATCCATTGATTAATGGGAGCCCAGAGCGCTTGGCCGGGGATCCCGTGGACAGGTGGCTGAGCCTTGCCTTACACTTGGTTCTCATTAAAGCTCCCAGACACTCCTGACTCGAAGCCAATACCAGAGCGCGCTCCGAGTTTATCCTACAGGCGCTCGGGGCTGCGTTAAATGAAGGGAAAATTAAGGGAATGGGGGAGGGATGTCTCCCAGCAGCATCGCGGAGCCGGTACCGGGGCGGCGGG
This sequence comes from Chaetops frenatus, assembly GCA_013400775.1. Classification (NCBI taxonomy): domain Eukaryota; kingdom Metazoa; phylum Chordata; class Aves; order Passeriformes; family Picathartidae; genus Chaetops; species Chaetops frenatus. Next base: position 211,059 of record VZTR01010132.1, on the reverse strand, counting down.
AGGGCGATGCGGGGCCGGGATGCGGGGCCGGGATGCGGGGCTCCATCTCTGCCCAGCGGGGAAGGGTCCGGCGGGGAGCGACCCCCGAGGGGCCGAGATGGGATGGACAGGATGGGACTGGACAGGATGGACAGGAGGGGACAGGAGGGGACTGGCCGTACCTGGCGGCTGCGGGGCCGGGCAGGACGATGCTCCGGGGCCGGGCGGGAGCGGCGGCGGCGCGGAGCGGAGCAGCGGCGGCCCCAGACGCTCCCTCCCTCCTCCCTCTCCGACTTCAAAGGGCAGCCAAAAGCGCCGGGGCTTCCAGCGAGGAGGAGCCGCCGCAGTGGCTCCCCCCAGCCCGCGCCGGCCGCTCTTATAGCGGCGACGGGGGGGAGGCAGGGGGGGAGAGCGGGCGGAATTCACACCTCTCGGCCCGGGATGCCCCCACCCCGGTTAACCCCTCGCCTCCCCCGGCGCCGGCCCGCGGCCGCCAGCCGGTTTCCTGAGGCGAGACCGGGGGGGCACAGGCGGGGGGAGCCCGCACCGCACGCATGCGTTCCCGCTGGCCCTCGCAGCGCCGGGCACCCCCGGGCACTCCTCGGAGGATGCTGCCCCTCTCACTCCCTCGGGGACCCTCGGGAGGATGCTCCTCTTTCCCACCTCCTCGGCATCCCCTAGAGGATGCTCTGCTTTCGCCCACTCCCCGGGCACTCCCTGGGGGGATGCTGCATTTCCCCACCCCCGGCACCCCCCGGAGGATGCTGTGCTCCCCTCCTCGGGAGAACGGTGCTTGCTGCCCCTACCCTTCCACCCATCCCATCATTGCAGGTCACCAAAAAATTCCCGGTACCTCCACACGGGCATTGTGCAGCCACATCCCGGCCCTGGGATGGTCACAGCTGGATATGGTCTGCCAGGCTTTTAATTTCACTTTCTGCTGAAAAAAATGAATCAAATTCTCAAGGTCCTGTGCTTTTGGTGCCGTTTGCTAAACTCGGTTTCAAGCAGTCTTGCTGCTTGAAATAGTTTTCTGCCACGCAGACAATGGGATCAGATAATTGATCTTGGGGTGCATCAAGAGCCATTTTGGATGGGGACAAACCCCCTGGCTCAGTGACAACAATGCACAGGTTGTGTCTGATCTGTGTTTGTGTGTCAGGGAGAAAAGCCTGGGGGGGAGGGGGGGGGCTGAAGAAGGCCCAGTGTGCCCAGCTGTGCACAGCTACAGTGTGTGCAAGCTATATTTGATATATGATATATCTGCCTGTTCTCTGAGGTCTGTACCTGTCCCACGTGGCGACCTGTGCATTCCTCAGCACATCCCAGCAGCTCTGAGCAGCACACCTGAACGATTCCTACATCCCACCAGAGACCCTCCAGCTCCAGCCTTTCCTCCTTCCCTCCCTGCACAGGGCAACACCAGTGCTCCCAGCAGGGCACTGCACTCAAGGCCATCACTGCAGCTTGTCCCACTGGCCTTTGGTGGCAACATTCAGGCCTGTCACCGTTTGTCACAGGCCAGGAGCACCCGTCTGCAGGGCCCTGAGGTGACTGTCCCCCACCACGGGGCACGGTTTCCAGCACAGCTCAGAGTACCCTGCAGAAATCCCTGTGTTGTTAATTTGGACTCAGTCCTCCCAGGGATGTCTGTGTGACAGAGAATCCGTCCCAAAAAATTTACATGGGAAATGAAGTCTCCTTTTCTGTTTGGCTAAATGTCTGCCAGCCTGTTCTCATTCACCCAGCCAGGTTGATTTGCAACTTTCAATTTTCCATCGGTTGGCTGTGACCAGGACACTGGGAAAATTTAGCACTTGAGTTCACCCAACTCCTGCATTTCAAAATATCCCAGCCCGAGACATGCAGGAGAAAACCCTTTCCGTTTTGGAACAACCAGGAGGGAAAAGTCTGAACACGAGAGGTTTTAAAAGCATCGAATTATTTCACATTGAAAACGCCAGAGCAGCCTGGGTCCCTGTGAGCCCCAGCATCCCCCAGCCCTGGGGCTGGGCAGGAGGTGACACCCCAGGAGACCCCATCCCTGGGTGACCCTGCACCCCATCCTGCTGCAGGGATGCCCTAGGCTGGAGGAGGAATGCCAGAGGCTGGGAATGCTGATCCTGAGGCAAGGGCTGGGGGAGCAGGCGAGACACATTCAGTCTGTGCTTCACCAAAAGTTCATCAAAGCCAAAGGATTTTTTTTTTTTAA
>VZTR01010132.1:198257-208841 GCA_013400775.1 Chaetops frenatus | reverse complement strand
TTTTTTTTTTTATGAAACAGTTGAGATGACTCAGCGGTTTCTGACGCAATCCCCGTTTCATCGGAAAATTCCTAACCAGCTCCTGGTGGCAACTGATTGCTCCCATAAATCACAGTGTTATCCCTGGCCGCGGCAGCGCAGCTTACACAGCCCCGGCCCGGCCCCGTGAAATCAGCAGGAGCGATGCCATCGCCTCGGAGGGAGCAGAACCAGCCCCGAGAACAAGCTGCAGCAGAGAGCAGATCCAAAGCACGAGTTTCACATCAGCCAGACCCCGCAGCTTCAACTCCTGCCGCCCCAGAACCCCCGGGGACAGCGCTGTCCCCAAAGCCCCGGGGCCGTGGGTGCCGCTGCCGGCAGGTACAGCATTAATCACGGCTGGCCAGGCTCAGACAACAGCGGGTTTTATCTCCCAGTTTTTGGCAGGAGCGTCAGAAATTATTTGCAGATGTTATTTACTGCTTTTGGGCTCGCAGTAAATTGAGACAAGATGCACCTGCATGGACAGAGAGAGGCTTTCCCACCCGGGACGGTCGCTGAGGGCTCGTCTTGGACTTTCCCAGGGAAATTTAGGATTTGGATGAGAGTCCCTGATCCAGCTCTGTTCCCTGCATCCTGCACTTCGTGTGCTGGGCATTCACTGCCCTGCACTGCCCCAGGGCTCGGTGGGCTCCTGCCCTGACAGCCACCACCAGGGACACGGAGCAGCCCTGTCCCAGGCAGCTGCCAGGCTTTTCCATCCCAAACCAGTGCCGTGCAGAATTCAGAGTGCAAAAAGAATAAAAAACAAACCCCAGCGACAGACACTCCAAAATAACCTTCTCCAGTCGGGGGAGCGTTGCCGGCGACTGGCTGCTGGTTTGGCCAGAGAAGTGCCTGTGGAGGAAAGGAGTTTCCCTGGCTGAAAGGAGTTCAGCAAAGCACTGGGCTGGGCACTGGTGCTGCTGGCAGGAGCCGGGGATGCTCAGCTGAGTGGAGAAATTCAGGGTTCTGTAGGACCAGGACTGGGGGAGGGCTGGGGGGGGGTCCCTTTGCTGGGGCAGTTTCACTGTGGCAGAGGGACCTCCCTCCTTGGCCCAGAGCAGGGGGTGACAGCAAGCTCTGATCCAGGCAGGACACATTGACCTCCTCCCTGTGCTTCCCATGGCAGGAGGTTTCTCCATCCTGACCCAAGCAGCAGCTCTTGGACCTGCTGGAGCTGACACCCAGCAGCCCTGAGCCCCGAGCTCATCCCTGGAACAAGCTCTCCATGAACTTTGTCCTGTGGTAGACCTGCTCTTGGTGAGCCATGGATATGGAGTTCAGGCATGGATATGGAGTTCCAGCACCACTTTCCCAGCCAACTCAGCCCTTTCCTGGCTCAGCCCTTGGGGCTGGCACAGCAGGTGGGATGGCTCTGCTGTACCCAAGCCCCCCAAAATGCCTGCCCAGGTCCAAGAGCATGAGTGTGGTCAGGAGTCTGTTGGCCCAGGACCCCCCAGTAGCTCCATCTTCCTTCAGGGAAGAGACAACTTTGGTTTTCATCCTTTTTAAGCCTGACTGCAGCAGTGGTGCATTTCTTTGACACCTCTGCACAGTCACTTCCAGGCCAGGCTGGTGTGGCATGGGCAGATTGAAGCCATCCACGGAGTGTGTGAGGTCCCTGCACAACAAGAACTTTCCCAAGGGGATCAAAGCCCCGCCAAAAAGCCCCTGGCAGCCCCTGTGGCCCACCACTGGGTAACTAAAACAAGCAAGAGGAGACCAAAAGAAGTGTTCTTTAGGGGCAGAAGTGTTCTGTAGGGCTGGTCCCTTGCAGAGTGACCTGTGGCGCAGTGTTGGGCAAGGCAGCTCATCCCTGCCTGTCCCCAGCACTGGGGATGGGGCTGATTTATGTCATGTGAGGGTTTCACCCGAGGAGGTTTGCAAAATGTTGAGTCAAACTGAACCAGCCAAAGGCACCGAGCTGCTCTCACCATCAGATTCCTGTGAAAAATATCTCTGGGCAGCCTGAGAGCCACAAGTGACCACAGTGACCCCAGGTATGGTCATGGCTGGGGAGTTTCAGTGGTTTCAAGAGCCTCTTTCTTCTGTGCAGACTTCCATTTTACCTGTCCCCAAAGGCTACACACTCCTGCAAGAACCTGGAGGAGCTTCCAGGAGAGTCAGGCTCAGTTCGAACTTTTAGCTATGCAGAGATCGAAGAAAAAAAAGTACAAAGGCTTTTCTTTGAATGGAATGAGTCTGCCATGGAAGTTGAGCAGTATTGTGCTGAGGGCCATCAGCTATGCAGCCCTGCCAACCACAGGCATTCAAAATCCCTGAGTCAGACTCCCCAAAAACCCCAAGACTGGTTTCATTCTCTTTTTGGATTTTGAGCCTTGAAGCATCCCAGCTTCAAGCGTTTCTCTGCAGAAAATGACATTTTTTTGACCAACACGGTGAGAGCTGAGACCCTCAACGTCGTTATGGGGCTCCAGGAGTTATGACTGTAAAAAAAAAAAACCCATTAAACACCATGAAATGAGCAATAAACCCCTTCACTGCCTCCATGAATTTGGCAGTGGGGGGCCACCCCAGGACACCCTGAAGGTAGGAGAGATGGAAAACTGGTGACAAGAAATCAGATGTCCTTATCATTAGTGGTGACATGCTTGTCATGGGCCATGACAGGGCTGAGAGGAAAGGGAAGAGTGAAAAAACCCTAAGGAAAACAGCAGCAGGAATACCTGTGAGCAATATGCATAACAGGTTTATTCAACAGGGAGACAGGAAGGGGAATTTTTTTTTTAAGGGTAAGCATTCAGCTAAAGCTGCCTCAAATGGGGCCAGGCCTTCAGGAGAATGGATATTTTAAGTGGCAATTTATTCCACTAATAAAATGAGAAGGATGCAGGTGCTTTGGCAGGGCTGGGCCTGGGTGATGAGAGCTGGGGCTGCAGCAGTGGCTGAGAGAGGGCTCCAGCACAGCCGGTGGCTCTGCCTTTATGGGGCTCTTTTCCCTGGTGCCAGGGCCCGTGTCTGGGTTCCAGCTGGCCAGAAAGAGTTCCCCAGGCAGGATCTCACCTCCAGCCCTGATCACAGGCAGCAGTGGGTGGGCAGAGGTGTTCTATCCAGGTGCTGCTGCCATCCCTTCTCCTGCTGGGCAGGGAAGGGCTCGTGCCCAGGGGCTGCTCCACTCCTGCACCAGGTCCTTCCACACCAGGAGGATCCTTGATCAAAAAAAAGACAGGAAAACTTCACAAACTGGATGGTGCCGTGCTGGTCAGATTGCTCAGGGCTCCTTGGGGCTCTGCCACATCAGCTTGCTGAGAGCAGGCCACCATCCAGCTTCTCCCCATCACAGTGCACAAGCTGAAGGGTTGTGGGGATGAAAAACTAAACTCTGAAGTGAAGGGAGTGGTAAAAAAGACTTTGTATCATCACAGTCCTTCAAACTGCCAACCCCAGGTAAAACTGCAGCTTCACTCTGGTTTTGGGTCATTGTCACCAGGATTTCCAGCCTGGCAGTGACTGGTGACACACAACAGGGCAGGTTTCTATTCTGACCCAGTCTACACCACAGGCAGATGAAAGATCACCCCATACTTAACCCAAGGAGAAAATACTCTCAACACTCTCAGCTGGCACAGCCTCCTCATCCCCTGTTCCAACACACACTGCTTTCAAACCATCACCCTCGTATTAAAAATAAAACAAAACTCCCTGTGTCTCTTTCCTTCACTGCAACGTCTGAGTTGAAAGGGTAGAAGTGCTTGCAGAAAGCCATGGTTAATGTTACCCTGGAAGGATCCAGGACAGCATACCAGAACCTGGGTTTGGCATCTGGGAGCCACTTTTCAGCCATATATATCACCGTTCCTGCGTGCACGCCGGTCCACACCAAATTAGCCCTGTGGAATGCAGATTTTAAAATTCCCTTTCCAGCAGCACTTGAAGGCAGGAGCTAAAATTTACCCTTTCTCCATTTCCTACCTGTTTAAGGAGAGAAGGAACAAAGTGCTGGCCCTTTGTTTTTTTGGGTTCCTTCCCGGGAAGGTTTGCCCAGCCCACGTCTGCACTGTGGTGTTCAGAGCCTGAACAAAGACCTTTTAAGCAGCAGCAGCTCCCTCCAGGAGCTCACCACCTGCCTGCCCCTCTCCTCCCCATTTATTTTGGGGGCTCTTTTTCAATAATAGCTGAAACACGTGTGCAACCCGGTGGGAGTTTTTTTTCCCCCTCCATGCCTACAGCGCTGGCTGCAACCCAACTGCCAGCCCAGGGNAAAAAAAAAAAAAGAGAATAAAACCCCAACAACCTGTGGAATGTTTTCTTGCTCCTGAGAGCTCCAACACTTCCCTCCTTGGGGAGGGCCTGCCACTTGCTGCATCCAGCAGCCAACGGGGTTTCCTTTCCAGTGGGTGCCAGCTGGATTTTGGGCACGGGCTGGGGGTGAGTGGGATGTATTTAACAACTGCTCAGGGGTATTTTTCACCTGATGCTCTTTGCCTTGTGCACATCCACCACCCTGGCACGTCCTTGTTGCATAAAAGTGCTGTGTCCTCACAAGTGGTGTGTGCTCTGCACCCAGAGGTGGGGGTTTGCCCTCAGCAGCAGGTTTTGAGCTGTGCTCCCACTGCTCTGGCACCCCCATCTCACAGCCACAAATGCAGGGCAGATGCTGTTTTCACAGCCAGGAATCCAGAGTGGTTTGTGCAACCTCTTAACCCCAAATCTGCTCAAAACCCCCTTGAGGAGAAGCCCTGCTGTGCCTCACAGCACTGTCCTTGGTCCAAGCAGGTCATGAACACAGAAAAATGGATTCATCTGAGGATATGGCCCAGAAAAGGAGCAGGGTACTTCGGGATGGGCTGGAGCTCTGCTTTCAGCTCAGGGCTGGACACCTGGGGAGCATCAGGGTATTTATGTGCTGGCTAGGAGGGATTCGTTTTCACAGTAAATAGGGACACCAGGGTTTTTCAATATTCATTGGTCAAGATTCAGTTTTGCAGAGTTTTGTGGTAAGTTTATAGCCTGCCCAGGCAGGAGGGCGGCTGGAGATGTGGTGTGGGCAGCACCCCGTGGAGGGATGCTGCCTGCAGCCAGCCGGGGAATGTGGATGCTTCCTGCAGTATCAGCTAAAAACGGGAGGCCTACCCAGCTCATCTGAGCCGTGCCCGGGGAAGGCTCTGGGCACAGAGTCAGTGCTTTAATGCTCTGTGCCAGTCCCCGCAGACACACACCCTCACTCCCCCTCCAGAGCCCTTCCCAACTTACTGGAGTGGTTTAAAGAGGTTTTTTTTTTTTTTTTTTTTTTTTTTAAATCCGTGCATGCCTGTCTTTCCTCCAGACTCCATCCCGGGGGACAGGCGAGCTCGTCCTATCAGCCCCAGAAATGGTGGCTCCTATCAGAGCTCCCACCCTCCTCCCCAAAGCCGCAGCCACAAAGGCTCTTGCTCAAGAGCAGCATTCCTGCTCCCTGTGTCCCGGGAACAGCTGTGCCGAAAGGATGCCGAGAATCCCTGCGAGGCTCCAAGGAAAAGATATTAACGCAGGGGGGGAGCAGCAGCGATGTAATAAAAAGTCATAATAAAAGAGAGAACCACTGAGTGGATTAGCAGCCCAAACGCCGCTTGGCTTTTGGTTTCCTTTCCTCCAGTTTCTCTGCGCCGCACGACAATCCGCTCAAATTCCTCCAGCCCGGAGACGCTCGGCTCCTGAATTTCAGACAGAGCTCCTGGAGGTGGCCAGGCTGCAAAAGGCTGGGAAATTTAACTGTACTGAACTCCACCGAGGGCACGTAGGCACTGGCAGCAGGCGTTGGGTGCTGTATCACACCGGTCCCTCGATGTCTGCACCCCCGTGGGGGAATAAAGGGCAGGTTTGGAGCTTGGTGTTTATTTCTGAAGTACACGAAGGTAGTAGGATGCATCCCACTGTTTTAAAAATCCCTGGTGCCTGCCACATACCAGTTCTTCCTCCGTGGAAGTGCAGAGCAGAGAATATTAAAATAATGCAAGGGAAGCACAGGGATCATCGAGTCCAGCTCCTGACCCTGCACAGGACAGCCCCAGGTCCTACCCCCGGCCACCAGAGGGGACAATCAGTGCCTGCCCCTCCACTTCATGAGGAAAGAGGGTGGATTTTCCCTGCTGAACTGCTGCAGCAGCCCTGGCCCGGGCTCAGCACGGGGACAGCGGGATGCAGGGCTGCGATGTCCCCATGAGGAGCGAGCAAACCCCACAGTCCTCACCCACTGTGTACCCAAACCCAACACCCAGCACAAGGCCCTTTTACTCCTTTAGAAAACACCCAGGACGATTGTGGGGACGCGGAGCATCTGCCGCCCGGAGCCACCGGCTGTGTCAGGAATTCGGGATGAGACGGCAGCGAAGGCGGCGGCTGTGGCCGGGGCAGCTGTTCCCTGCCCGCACCCTCCTGCCACGCAGGGTATTTAAATTTTAAAGCCCACTCCCCACGGCTGCTTTCTCCACCATTCCTGCCCAGCTTACTGAGATTCTGTTCCCGGGAGCTGCCGGCCCACCGGGCACCCATGGGTTCGCTGGTGGCCAAGCTCCTTCTGCCCACCCTCAGCTCCTTGGTCTTCCTCCCCACCATCAGCATCGCGGCCAAGCGGCGTTTCCACATGGAAGCCATGGTTTACTTCTTCACCATGTTCTTCGTGGCGGTAAGAAGTTCCCAATTCCCCCTCTCCCTGCATGTTTTATCCCCCCAAATGCCCACCGTGCCACTGGGAAGCAGATTCACCCAACAGCAGCCAGCACAACCCCTAAAATATCCCTTTTCAGTCATTTCCCACCAGCTGTGGTGCTGAGCAGCTGATTCTCCAGTTTAGGATGCCCCACACTGTGGCCTTACAGAGATTTAGTGGTGTTTTATGGCTGTGAGGTTAGGGAGAAGGTCTGGGTGCAAAGAGCCTTGACTGATTTGCAGTGCTTTGGAGCTGGCTCCTCTCTTCGTTTCACAGCTGCTAAGTGGCCATGCTGAATTTGGGCTTTAAATTGCCTCCAGAACCTCTTGCTCTGCCTCTGTCATTTTAGCCAAAAGCACACAGTAGTCAAATTATTGATTTTGCAATTGCCAGCTGGGGATGGGAGCGATGCTGGAGTCAGGGGAGTTTCTGCACTGGGAAAGAAGAGATTAAACATGCTGCTGAACTATTAAGAAAAATAATTATTAACCCTTTGTGGGTTGAAATGTGTGCTTTACCAGGCTGTGATTTGCTGGCCTTCCTTTGTGTGGAAATAATGAGTGGAGAAATGTCTGTACATATAAAAAATACTCCTATTCCTGCTCCCAGCCATGTGCTGCCCTGGGCTTTGTATCCTTTGCTAAGTGACTCCATACAGACACTGGTTGAGCACCCAGAGCAGCATTCCCACCGGAAAAAAAAATCTCCTGTTTGACTACATGGCAATGATCTGCTAAAGAATACGAAGGAAACAGCTCAGCAACCCAGCTGATATTGCATTTCCCACTAATCCCCATCCATCTCAAGGCATCTCGTGAGGGTTGGCATGTTCTTTGTACGGAGAAAACTGAGGTAGGGAGTAGATAAAGGATCTTCTGTGTGTGAAAAGCTCTTCCACAGGGCTCAGAACTAGCTTGGTCTCCTATTAAGGATCCACAGAACATCCCTGATCCTTTGAGCTGATTAAAACACGATGCAGGGGGAGAAATTCTGCCAGCTCTATAAGAACTACAGGACCAATTAATATGAAAACATCCCTGAGCCCCCCGCCCCAGCTCCCCAGGGAAGCCAGACATCTACAATTTCATTTTGCACTGGGTCTGTGTCTGCTCCACCTCCCTGAGAAGTCAGTAGGAAAATTGGCACGTGTTTCAACAGGAGGAGGAACAGGTCCCCTCCGAAGAGACTGAAGAGGCAAAATATCCCTGAGTGGGGAAGGGAAGGAAGGGAAAGGAGGGGAAGCAGCTGCCAGAGCGGTGGGGAGGGGTTTGGAAGGGCAGCAGCTGCTGCTGTTGCTTTTCTTGCAGCATCCCTGTCCTCCTCCTGCGGGAGAGCTGAGCAGAGCAGTGGCAGCACATGGCCATGGCAGACGAGTGCCAGGAACACACTCTGCCTTCCACCCTTTCTTCCCCCTGGCTGCAGACTCTCCCAGCCCAGTGTCAGGCAGGGGAAAGAACGACAGCCGTGGTGCAATCTTTTCTAGAAGCTGCAGTGAGCCAGAGGGCTCACAGCAATTCCCATTATAAATAATATCAGCATCCCCAGCGGGCCGTGACAGCGAGCAGCGCTCCAAGGGCGCCCTGCCAAGCAGAGAAGGGCCTTCTTCAGGAACAGCAGAGCTCACTGCTGCTGCCACTGCAAAACCTGCAAGGCTGAGGGCTGGCAGGCAAAGGAGAGAGCCAGGCAAACGTTGGGAGCATTCCTCTGATTGCACTGGAAAATGTCTCTTGGCGTGGTCTGCGTTTGTGTTGCATGACAATGGGGTTTTTTTGCAAATAACCTAATCGATGAGCTAATGGGCAGGAACCGGTGGTTTTTAAGGGAATGCACTAATGAGTGAATTCCCCAGTATGCAGAGTCTGGCCATATAAACCCTGTTTAGCCTGTGACAGTGACCTGGCACCCATACACATTTCATCAGGACACTCATTCTGAATTGCTTTACAAGAATCTTTCGCAATTCAAACCACAACCCCAGAGTCCGAGTCTGCTGGAGAGGCCGTCCCCCAGCTCCCAGCTCAAAGCAGCTTGGTCATCAGATTGCAAATTCTGGCCAAGAGGCAAATTAAAGTCTGTCTTAGTTTGTTCAAAGAGAGAAGAATGCTGATTCTTGGGCAATTTGCAACTGGGAATGATGACATTATCACTGAAATATATTCATTACTGCATATCAGTGATCCGAGTGTAGCTGACACTCTTCTGGCCTGGCTGGCCATCCTCTCAGCAGCTACACTATTTCAAACCAGTTGATAAGGGCCTTTACCTTACTGATTTGTGGGTAAGAAACTGGTTTTCTAATACTTTTTTCTTTTTAAATAGTTTTACCATGTTTGTGACGGCCCCGGGTTATCAGTGCTGTGCTTCATGCGCTACGACATCCTGGAGTACTTCAGCATCTACGGAACAGCCCTGTCCATCTGGGTGTCCCTGATGGGTAAGAACTGCTCTGCTGTGGCTCCTGAAAGCCCCAGCACTGGCAGGAAGGGCTGGATTTGCCAGCATGGCTGGTGGGACAGTCAGTGGGGACAGCCCCTAGAAATGCTGCTCGCTCTGAGCTGCCACTGAAATTGTCCTTTATGGAAGTCAGTCTGTGCTATGGATCAATCCCCTTTTGTATCATTAACACCTTGGAAAGTCATTGCACTTGGTGGGATCCAGACATGGAGCTGTCCTGAGTGGTGGCTGGGGACTTTTTCTCCTGGAGCTAAAGAGCTGTGGCACCTGCTGTCGGTCGGGTGCTCCTCTGCCTGCAGCAGCTCTCACACGTGTCCTCTGCTTCAAATGACAATAACACACTGGCAGCCTTGTGCTGCAGTTCAAGGCAGGACAAGACTATGAGATGACTGAGTCTGAAACCTCATATACCAGGGAATTTCCCATTTCTCCTCATTTGCCCCTCACGGGGCCCATCAACTTGTTTTGCCTCACTTAGGGGCATTAAGAAATGTAGGATCTTCTACTTCCCTTGGTAGCATGAGAATCAAAGAGAATCAGCACTTTAGTGGTTTAGTCAAAACAAATACAACTTCCTGGTTCATCAAAAGCCTGGTCTGGGCTGATGGGAGTATTAGACCTGCTTAGAAAAATAAGTTTATTTCACTTCCTTTTTACTATAAATCCCACCCCTTGCCCTGTTATTCAATTTTCCTTTTCCCGCATTTGCTTCGCTCCCTTTTTCCTCATTTTGTTCCTTATTTGTCACCGAAACAAAACGTAATAGAAACGGAAAAAATACAAGAAGGACAAAAAGTTCAAACTTATCACGTTCCCATTTTGCTACCATGATTTTTGGAAGGATGTGAGTATTATTGGAGGGAGAAGAGAGCAGGGTCAGGGGTGAGAGATGTTCCAACAGCAAAGGCTTTGCTCAATAATTTGGACCATTTTTAACCAGTGCCCACTCCAGACAGAGTCCCTATTTCTCTCCAAGATGAGCTGGGGTCAGCACTCTGATGAACAGCCCCAAGATGCTCACAGGACCTTCCCCTCTGCCCCTTGGGGCTCCAGGGATGGTGCAGGACCTCCAGCAGGTCCTGCAGCCTCAGAGCCCAGCACAAGCAGGGTAACACCCCTCAGCTGGGCAGATTCATCCTGTGGGGAATGCAGGAGCATCCCCCTTCCAGGGCATGCAATAGGATAAATTTTCCATGCAGGGAAAAATGTGTGGGGAAAATAACAACCATAGAAATTGCTCTATCCCCTCAAAATGTGAGTCCCAAGAGGGGGCTCCCCCACTGCTCAGGACACCTCAGTGCTCTCTCTGCTCAGCTAGAAAAGGCAAGGAGGCAAATCATTTCCAAAGGGCATTTTCAGTGGATAACAGCAGTGTCAGGGTAGGTCAGAGCTGATCCAGACACTTTGGCTCCTTGCAGCAAAATTCAACTTGATTGCTTCATTACCGCCTTCAAAAACCT